>JAODUG010000022.1:4326329-4339138 GCA_027564795.1 Aphredoderus sayanus | reverse complement strand
GAAAGAGAAGTAACCTATACTCAGAGTCAGTTACCATGGCAACTTAAACCTAGAGTCTCCCTCTTTTCAGGGTTAACATATTCAGAGTTTTCACTTAACCTCCTTTCTGAAACAGGCCCCTGGTCAGTTGTTGCTTGTATTTTGTTCTGCTATTTACTATTACTATGTACTATTTCTGTTACTATTTACTATTTATGTACATGAGTCCGATCGATCGATAGATAGATAGATAGATAGATAGATAGATAGATAGATACTTTATTGATCCCGAAGGAAATTTGCTGTGATTTCTGTTATTTTTTCCAGTATTTGGGTCAACTTTATTAGAGTTGTTACAAGTAAACAGAAAACAATATCAGGTCATATTAAAGAATTACCAATATTTAAATATTGTGATGGATGGAATTAAGATTAACCAGTGTCGGCCATCTGGATTTTAATTTGGCAGCGAAAGAGGACAGGCAAAGATGCTCATAAAAATCAGTTGATCATAAATCATCAGAATTATGCTGGAATGCTCCTTGATTAAGTACTGTATTTAAGTGAGATTAACAGGCAGGCAATTCTCTATTGTACCGTAAGTCACTTTCTTATGTAGTATAATGAACACACAAAAATACGAGTCAGCATGAAGACACCAGGGCTGAACCAGTGGAATTCCACTATATCTGTAAGAATTTGTTACAGTTGCGAAACCAGCCACACTCCACTTGTCAAAACAATCTATATTAAGATTGTAAATAAATGCCTGTAATCTACAACCTGCAATTCCCTGGAAAAAAGCCTGGTGATTAAACCGTAAATACATTATTCCAGATATGGTAGATAGTGTTCTGCAGTGTGAGACAGTGGTTTAGTTTCTGACTCTGCTGCGTAATCGTCACTTTGCTTGAGGTTTTGAAACACTCTAGTTTCATTACGCCAGGGCAAATAAATCAAGGCGTAGTGACTGGTAATCCCTTTGCCCTGAAGTGCTAGCAGCACACAGACTGTGAATATAAACACAGCTGTCATTTAGTCTAATATCTAAAACGTGGCACAATTGCTGTACTACTGTATTCCCTGACCCATGCTGATATACAGTATACAGTACAGGTATGTTTACTCAACTTACTTCAATTAATCTTTATTTATATAGCACTTTTCATACAAATACATGTAAGACAAAGTGCTTCACACTACAACATCATTAAAAACAATACAAAATCATTAAAAACAATATATATATATTTTTAAAGTAATACCACCACCCTCTGTAACACCCATCATCCCAACCCTCCAATCACAAACAAGCCCCAGGGAAAACAGTTCCCAGAGTCCCATTCCCACCATCCACGAAACACCACAAATCCGGGGACCCCAGACCCGCTCCCCAACCACTTCAATCTCAGTCAGAGAATGGAAAACCAAAGACACTGAAAGAATGTGCCCACACACTAACGTTGTGTCAATGTTGCGCTTAATTTCTAATGGCAGTTATACATTTGTATCAGCTGGTTATGTGTATACAAACTGGACACAGTTCATACAGTAGGCTACCCATTTCACTTAGCAGTGTTGTAAAGACCCACTGTGCACACATACAGTACTGTACCTCCAGCCATGCACACGGAAGCCTGGACACTGGTCTCCACAGCGCATACAAGGTTGACCTCTGTCTGGGTCCTCCTCCTCCTGCTGAAATAGGGAAGAAAATAAGCTAAAATTTCCATTCCAAAGTTTCCATTCACCGTGACACATTAGAAAAAAGCAGTATTTTATCATGCTGACTGATCATATTGTCTGATAGATATGGCTCGTACAGCACAAGGCACAACAAGAACAACAGAGAAGTGTGTGTGGTCATTCCACTTCAGCCATAACTCTTTGATAGCAGAGTTGGAGGTACTACAGAGTGAACTAATCTCTAGAAACAACTATTAATTTATGACAAATCGCTCGCCCTACATTATGTATGAAACTAGTGGAGGTTAAGCATTACAGTTTGAGTGCAAAATGAATACCTGTAAGTGAAGATATTTTTTTTTTACATATGATTCAGGGTAATGAAGCTTATTATATTTACAATACTGTTGTTATTTACACCTGCATGCACTATATGTACCTGTTTAATTGTCACGTCTATAGTGTGGTATAGGAAAAGTTGCACTGGTTGTGTTGAATAGGCAGAAGGATTAAGGGAGAAAAGAAATCCTTAAAACTCTTCTGCCAAAAAGGTGCTGAGGAGTGCATGTGACATATAGCCAGCAGCAACAAAGAGGCGCCAAGCCAGCTATCTCACGTTTACTTCTGACTTCTGGCCCGGGAGAGAAGTGTGTATGTGTTCACCTATGAAATGTGTGTCCATGCAGACGCAAGCCTCTTTTTTAGAGATGAGAGGAAGGAAGCAGTCACAGGAAGAGAGCTGCACCCTTTCCCTCTCCATGTAGCCGCTGTGTCTCCACTCTCCCCCCACCCCCGAAGCTATTGGTGTACCTCTACTTTAGTCTTGACTCCTTTATGGAATATAGTTTTAGGTAATAATAGGCTCATCTCTCGTGAAGTAGGTCTAGGCCTCCATTCTGTGAAGTGGCAACTTTATACACCTTGTTTTCTCCATTTGTTCTGGAGTATGCGGCAAACTACAATATTGCTGTTCGTGGCTTTGACTTTCCCACGCATGGAGAAGTCATGCTTGCATGAAGGCATGCGCACACACATGCACACCCAAAAAATATAGAGATATGCAGTACCAACAGTTTCCTGTGCATACCTGATGTTTTTTCCAACAACAAGCAGCACATATTGCATATCTACTGTGATCTGCAAAGCATGAACCTTTATGCAGAGCCTGTTTTCCCTTTAGAGTTTTTATTAGTATTTGCCCTGAAGAACACAAGCTAGTAATTTCTCATGAACTGCACAGCATTTCTGCAAATGGGGCAACATTGAGTTTGCATTGCTTATCTGTCAGATAAGTCTGTCTGAAAGGCTTTTCTATAGTACTTAAGACAGACCAGATTAAAAATTAATACCTTATTATGGTATAATGAATTTACAAATGTTATATTGAATTTACAATGCTAAATATATGTATGACTGGCAAGCTTGTAAAAGTATGAGCTTACCCAATATTAGAAGATATTGTTACAGTCTAACAACTAGTCTGTCTAGACTAGACTGTCCATGTAAGACTATTTGTGTAAAGTTCACAAGCTGTTTAATAACCCACCATGTCTATCAACACAATGTCATCTTATTTGTAGGCCTGGATTTACTAATTTACTAATGAACATTTTGATTCATGTCATTAATTGACACAGGTACATAGTGACAGGATGGCATGCTCATTGTTTCTTGGTGACTGGATCTCCATTGATGTTACTTTTGGTAATGAGTCCTGAGAGCTGTAAATTGTAGAAAATAAATCAGGGAGACATAACTCTAATTCATTTTACACTAAGCCCCCAACCACTAAAAAAACATGTTTAATATTTAAATAAGTTCTATCTTAAAAGTTCAAAACTTTGTGTTGTTGTGAGGCTGGAAAATAAAACATTTTGGAAGCATGGAGACGGTCCTATGTGCAAACAGATCCAAAGATGTATTAAAAACCAGTTGGGCTGGTTGTAATAAACACTGTATGGTGATTACAAAAGGGAGGTGTAAGCTACATTACAATGGCAAACTGGAGCACAAGATGGAAATGTTTAAACAGAGAAGCCTTCCTATAGGTTTTCTACTTCATGGCCTCTTTCTGTCACTACAATACCTTCAAGGAGAAGGTCAGAGGCAGGGAACCATAGACTTGCTCCTCCAAAGGCACTACTGTATGTCTATCTGCCAACCTTCAGCCTCAAACACAGTGACACATGGCCATTACATTTACATTTCCTAGAACATTTCCTCACCACAGCTTTCCCCATACATCAAGGGTACTGATTTACATTCTTTTAAGGTTTCAAAATAAGATACACCACGTTTATGGCCCGACAATAGATTATTCTTTAATGGCAGTAATGCAGTGGAAGTTGAATGTTAATATGTTTGAGGTTATAATATACACAGGTGGCAAATATAAACCATTTGATATATGTTCAATCACACTTTTCTATCTGCTCGTACTTTTACTGGTAACAAGACTTTGTTTGGCCTCTCTATCGCTCAGTGTAATGTAACTTGGAGCAGGTTATAGACAGGTAAAAAAAAAAAGTTAAACCTTTTCACTCACTCATGCAGTAAGCATGTATTGTATATGCTAACACCAATACCATAGAATAAGACATCATATGATTTACATTTGACCCCAAAAACCTTGCTTTAAAGCTAAGTTCTGTATTAATAAAAAACATTACTTTTAACATTGTAACAAAGTTAACTAATTAATGAATGTTTGAGAAGTAGACTATGCCAGAGAAAGCCATGTGAGTAAAACTTTGTCTGAAGGGATAAACGTTAACAGCAATGACCAGGGTCATTGCTGGACAAACACTTTGTGTTGTGTCAATGTTTCCTAAAGCTGAACTAAGAGAGCTGAGCTGAGAGATCAACAGTTACATCAAGACTACATCTACAGTAATGTTTATTTTTAAAACAAGGTTTAGTAATACTAAAAGTATTAGTGTGGATGAAATCTAAGTAAAGTGGTAATCAAGGCAGTGCTTTTTATTACATTCAATTTGTTCCAGCACACCATGTACAGTTTGTAGCTTACTTGTGTTTTGTTATATTTGAATATTAAAATGTCATAGATGCATAGCTCTGTTATATAACATTATTATTGCAACCATCTTAAAAGGATACACATTGAAACGTATCTTCATGCAAGGTCTTGTGAACCTTATTGCCGATTATTTCTATAAAAGTGATAGCCTACATGCCTTATCTTGCCCAATACCGTACACTTATGTATGGCTATGTCTAAATAGATTTTACATAGATTTACATTAACATCTAGACAATATACCAGGGAAAATATAAATATAACAATGTTTAATTTATTCTCCAAATGCTACGTACATTGTGATCTACATGACATCTTCCATTTCCAATAGAGATATTGTATAAAAACAAATTTCCCAAAACGTATGTAAAAGTTTGTAAATTGCCTATTCGTTGATCTGTTGCCAACATAAAATATACTACAAATATTCATATTATGTAACACAAAATAAGGATAAAAGTGCTAGCATTCTCAAATTACTACCTTCTTTAGGCCTATAACCTGTTCAGGTAACATTTCTATGACGTAGAAGTCATACACCCTCCTACCCAAAGGGGCATTGAATGACTTAAGAAACAAAGAATGCAAAACTTTGACATAAACAAAGTAATACAATAAAGCTAAACAACCAAACAATGGGAAAATGGTAAAACACTAATTATTCAACATAAACATTTTTTTAAAGGCCTGAACGTCCCAGCCAGGTGAAGGTGGGGGACCGATTTCGTGTGTTCTCCGCGAGTTGCCAACTCATGTAAATTCACTTTTGCTCAAGATGTTCCAATTTATACAGCTTAATACAGCCATAACAGACAAATGTAATATAATTTCATCTCAGAGAATCAATTTAGAAATAGATGGCAAAGAACAACTTACCGAACGATTCGAACGTCTCTTCTTAGATCCACGCGAGAACATGACGCCTATCCGTCAGAAGTCCGATCGAAAAAAGCCGACGACTTTTAGTTTTTATATTCTCACAAATGTATATGGCTACATTGCATTGTCAACTGCGTTGTCCCGGGCAGAAAATTCCCTACTACCAACTTTGCCTCTATTACGCAGGGTCGACTGAAGTAGGCCTACTACATATAGGCTACGTAAGCAGCACGCTTCACCTAGACTACACTAAAGTCTACAGTGTCTGACTGTAACGCCTCACAACGAATTCCTCATCCACTGTCAGTGTCATCATAGGTCCGCATAGTTTTTATAAAAGATTTTATGTCTTGAAAGTGTTCAGAGGATCACTATGCCCATTGCCCATCTGTTCCAATGCACATGTAACACCGGGGAAAAAAACATATCGAGCAAGGGAGGAGCCAAGTTCAAATCATCAATATTATTTTTGCTTCATTTTAACAAGAGGATTATCAGATGTTTTGATCTCAAACAACATTTGTTTTAGATGCGTTTAGGCCTACTGCAGAGATTTTCTACCGCAGGAATATATAAAAATAAATAAATACATATATAACCAAATGATGGTTGTCGATTTTGGAAGGCAATAGTAGCATTAACAAATACTGAACCGCTGAACTTCTGTATATACTGTAGGCCTATATAGTTATGGCATGAAACCTTGATCAATCTGAAATCATATGGACTTTATGTCTAATTTGTTATCTTATTAAAATAAGGATGAAGAATCATTAGAAGCCGTAGTCTACATTAAAACCTTCTTTGTGGGCACACAGAATGGCATACCGTAGTTACTGACTAATATGTGAGTCAGAGCCTCAGGTGTTAACTTGGGCACTGACATAGAGCTCCGTGGGGAGAAATCTGCCTCCATCTAGTGGCGATAAGGTAGAAAACACCGTAGATCAGTCAGTATACAGTAGCCAGTATAGTAGTCAGCATAGTAGTAGATTTCATAACCTATTTAAAAATACTATATACACCATTTGTGTAGTAACAATGGCTTTTATTTCCCAAGCAATGTTTCTTTAAAATTTGAAATGCAAAATTTTCACAAAATTAAACATTTGTGTGATATATTATTTGGACCAACAAACTCCATTTTGTTAGATGAAAAATGTAAGGAGAATATTAAACCAAACTTGCACACTATAATTTTTCAAATATCCTAACTTCTTTTTCCTCATACTGTGCAACTAATATAACAGACATTTTGTAACAGTACGAAACAGCTAGGTTACAGAATGTATTCTGTACTTTTAACATTTGTCACAAACAAAAAAACCTGAGTTATAGTGAAGGTAAAACAAGATGATAATTGTGAGTCAGTGAGTGAGCAGGTCAGGTTAATGATGATTTAAAAAGGGAACCCTTGACTGTGTAGCATTCAACCTTAATATTAAGACATCCTGCTGATGTTCAGCAAAAAAAAAAGCATTGTCAGGATTTTTTATCTGCCATTGACATCCATTTCTCAAAGACATACTTTTATCATGTCTACAAAGCTGATTGCCATCTCTATGGGAATACAGTGTATCCGCCAGTAACTATTGTGTTTGGTGTCAAACTTAAGTGTTTCGAACATTTTGGACTTTAAACATTTTGGATTTAAACCTAAAATATACTTTATAGTAACTTGAAAAGACAACTACCAGTAAAGATGGTGATTAGGAGTTTTACAGAAACATTAGAAGTAGGTGTTTGAGAAACAATGGAAATGATAATTAACAACTGCGATTTGCCGGACTTGAGCCTACCGTTTATATTTTTGCAAACTTCAGAGATCATATAGGAATTACCTGACTGCTGTAAGAATGTTAACTGTGGCATTATCAAGTATATGGGCTTATTGGTGTGCAATATTGATCTATGTTTAAAGACAGAAACAAGACTTTAATGGTTACATTCTAGCAATATTATTACAAATGTACACCAAATACTTAGAAATAGTACAACCGGGATGTTAAAATTGTCCCTTAAGAAGTCATATGCAAATTATTTAAAAAAATATATATAAATACAGACAATGGGGCTCATGCAAGATTTTGTTCTTGGCTTCATATTTATGGTATTTCGTCATTTTAAATCCTTAGGAAAATTCCAAATCAAGTTCAACAACTATTTTTGATAAACATCCTCCTAGTCTGTTAAAAGGCTGAATGCCACCTGTGCGTAAAGCAACATGTTTTGTACCTGTGTTGTGAGTTAGCATAATTGAAACTCATGTAAGGCTATTGCGGCAGGCTATAATGTAATGAGTGAACTTTGTTAATTTCAAGAGAACAAGAAGAAATTGAATAATACTTGCAAGTTCATCTACAGTAAATCTACCATATTACACATCATTTAATACCATATTATTATGTACGACTGTTTCTTGCATGAAGCCCACTATTCCATGGACATTAGATGAGTGATGCAGCCACCACTACTGAAAAAATGCATTCAAGCTCATCAAAATCATTCATGCACTAAATTAATTATCATGACTAACCAACACTTTAGGATACTGACCAAAGTTGTGTATGGTCTATTATTTACACCTTCCCTTTTTAATAGATCAAACATTGAATAATCAGTTGTACTGTTAAGGTCAGTGAAAAAGGTTTTACAGTGGATTCTCTTTCATATAATAAAACATTATTCACTCCAACATACAGGCCTAGAGTGACCGCCTACTTCTGGATCGCTTACATTGTACTCCATGGCTTGCTTTGTTTTCCCACTCTCATACACAAGCCTAAAACAAAAGCTGTCCTCTGCTATTTCTTGATGTGTTCAGTTTAGTGGTCGCCCTTCAATCTGGTTCACTTGTCCGACTTTCGCCAACTTCACGTTGTATCATCTTCTGCTGTATGTTTGACCAGGATAGAGGTATCGTCAAGGGCTTAAACATTGTCATCTGTAAACCAGGCAGACAAATAAAACATTATTTAGATGTTTGGCAGTGTCAGGACATTTTTCAAGGTTTATAGGAAAAAACAATCTATCAAGCTTATGCAGAAAAAGTTAACGTTTTTCAAGGTTAGTTGGAATGTGTAAAGCTAGCTTGTGTAAAACAGGTTGATGTTTGTCAAGGTTAGTAGGACATGTGTAAAGCATCTAGCTCACATAGAACAGGTTGATATTATTCAAGGTCAGTAGGAAAGTGTAATGTCTAGCTCATGTAGTACAGGTTGACCTTGTGCCAGATGCTTAACTATGCAGAATTATACTGTGGCGGCCAGGCTGTGCTAAAGATGAAATTGGCAGATCCCTTGGTTCTTTGTTGTTCCTACCAGTGGAGGCTGCTGTGTGCTGCTTAATGCTCTTGATCTGCATAAAGATGGTGTAGGCGTCATAGGCAAACAGGATACCAGCAATCAAACCAAAGACCTAGGGTTGATAAAACATTTAGGCATAACACAAATACATATTGTGGGCATAAAGTCATTCACAGAATATACTGTCAGCCAACATTTCCAGTAGTATCCCAGAGCCAGCTTTTACTTGTGTAATGTCTATGACACAGAGCTGGCTAACTACGTCAAGATCCCCCTACGTGACAGGAGACGTTAAACTTATACTGAGGAATTTGTTGGGAAAAAACTACATGAGTCTGACTGTTTTCAGGTTTTGTAAATCTATAAAAAAAAGTAGGCTACGGTTACCGTTTAACATCAAAATTCAATTAGTTAATAAAGCACTGCACTAGCATTGTGCTGGAAATTACGTATGCAGACTTGATAACTGACAATGCTAACAACCAATTTACTACCCTACTTCCTGAAAGTGTGGTCAAGCTTACAGGGGTCTACATATCAGATGTTCAGCAGCAGTTGCTTATGGACGGAAGAGGCTGAAACTAGCTAACAGTTAAAGGTTCAAAGACTGTTTGACTTCAAAATAATGGTGTAATCAGTGCACTATATTGTGCTTTCGGAGCTGATGTTTGCTGCCACAGAAAATCTTTATAGGACCACATGTTAAGTAAAAATGCATAAGTAAAAACAGTTCATCCCTTTCAATTTTGTTGGTTAGATATTTGACATGAATCAGATTGAGGAAGGAAGTATGAGATGTGGAAATATTGTGAGAGATATGGTATTTCACATTTAGCAAGGGGATTTTAAATAATGCTTACTACTAAGATCATACAGCAGCATATCAAACTGAAAAATAAAAATAAAAACTGCAACCTAGAATGTAATTTCCACAACCCCAGTGTATAGACATTTCTTACTCAGTGGCAACAGCAAAGCTAGTAATCATTTAATATAAAATAAACAGACCCCGCCTGCGATACGAGCGCCATCCCCAGCTCCTCCAATCACGCAGATCAGAGAGGTAATGAGGTAGAGGGCGGCACCAATAATAGCACGGAAAAAATCCTGCACACAAAAGCAGACTTATTACAAACCAGTGATGAAGCCTTATGAAACTACAGTATGTGTTAGTGGTTAATTGTGTGCTAGCATTTGTGTTGCGGTAGCATGCTTCCATAGGGATCTTTATACTCACAGTCCACACCCAGTTGACCACTTGGAACTGCTTGTCAAGCTCCATCATGAAAATCCCAAAGAAGATAATGGCGAAGGTCATTTCACAAATGGCCACAGCAGTGTAGCCACCGTACAAAGAGGCAGCATAGCAGATTAAGATGATCAAACTAATTAACTAGGAGTGGTTGAAGGGATGGGAAGAAAACATACAGGCAGTGTTTTAAAAAACATGACCAAAAGTTTAAATAGTTTCAAAATTTACTTTTTGTTCTACATTAAAAGATAATAATGTTTTGTCCATATTCTGTACTCTACAAGACTCTAAGAACAGCTTCTAACAGTTGGCAACTAAATTCCTTGCCTCTATATTAGAATTAGCAGGTCAGATTGGATGTCTCAAACAGCACAGAAATCAGCTGCAGATCACCTGAGGCATCATCAGTGTTTGATGGCAAAATTATTTCTAATAGAACCAACCTGAAGTGCCATAGTGTGGGACAGTAACACAATTGTTTTGGATAAGGAAATAATATTCTACATACTGTCTGCACTGCAGAGGAATTACTCCAGAACATGTGCAATTGTATCACAGAATAGGGAGGGTACTGTAACTAGCAGAGTTTGGCAGTTACAATGTTTCCATCAGTACAATGTTTTTTTCCATAAGAGGAAAAAGTACGGGTAAAAGGCATTCTCCTCAGCCCATTCCACTGAAATGTGTCAAGATTATAAAGTTAGGCAGCCTACAGCGCAACTACTGTAGCTTGATTTCAGAGTTGCTATTGTTATGGCTGTCAAACTGTAGGAAGATGCATTCAGACCCCGCATACTAGCATAGACTGTAGACATACAGTATAGGGCTTATACAGTCATAGTGTAGGGTAGGGGAGATCCCAGTAATATACAGTGATTATAGATCATTTGGAATTCTGCATTTATTCCTTGTAAAATGTGGTATACAAATCATAATATCATACTGTGATAAGACACACACTGCACACTCTCTGCTTAAGCTAATAACAACAAGATATTAAACTTATTAAGACATTGTAGAAACATTTAAAGTCAGGTTGGTAAAGTTTCTGTAGGTAAACCTTTGTATTTAGCATGTTTTGGACACACAGCCCACCCCAATAAAAAACACTTTAAATAGCTTTTGTTTAACTTTAACTAAAACATACTTTTTGAATCCTACAATGTTGCAGTTCATGTAATCACAGGTCAAACACATTCACTTATATTTTAGAAGAGACAGCTGAAATCAGAGGAAGCATCGTTTTTCAGTTTGGCTCCAGTCTATATTCAGAATAGATGATGTAACAGACGCCACACACCAGCCCTACATCTGTCACTACAACTCTTTCACCCCTCCCCACAAATGCCTCTAGCTCAGACACATGACCGCGCACACACACACACACACACACATGCATACGCGTGTGCACGCGCGATGCACAGCTGCTTCACTAGTACATGTGTTCTTGAGACTGGCACAGGCTGCCTCTGTGTAGTAGTGTGATTTTCTAGGCCAGGGTCCTGCACAAAAGACCCTCTATTCATGCCTTGGCTGGCTGCTCTGAGGGCAGCGGTGCAACAGAAGAGGCCATCTCACAGAGAAACACCCGCCACACAAAAAGTCCTTCACAACAAGAAAGAGCCTGAGATGCTGACACCTTTATGCTACGACACAGCACATCTGTTCATTGGGGTCAATTTAAACACCCAGTTAAGATGCAGTATAATGAGCTCCTCTGCTAAATTCAGTGGTGGAAATTGTGAATGTTTGGCTAATTATTGTCAAAACCAACAAGAGACCCCTGGGGGTTTGTACCGAGAAACAGACAACAACAAACTGCAATTTTTACTTATGAAGTTACAGAGACTTTAGGGTCAATTAATAGATATGCAAGGCCTTGAATTAGTGCATATTCCACCTATTTCGAACAACTCAGTTGGTTTAGGCTAGTAACTCTTGCCCCACAAAACCCCACCAGCTGTTATTCTCCACTAACATATGGTGAAGAAACAACTTGGTAAAACCTGATAACTTGAACTGACTACATTCTAAATCCATGCCATAGGAACTACTTTTAGGCCCAAAACTCCCTCTGTCGGTAGGTTTACAGCTGAGGTGGATTGGTGAGAAATGCTGTTGCAGTGCTTTGGGGTTAGCATATTGGTATTGTGCACATTCATTTAAAGTTAAACTTATTTGTATAAAAAAACCCACAATAATTCATGTCATACAGTATATTCAAACATCATCAATCACAGTCGTCAATCAATCACAGACTGTGTACGTACACTCATCAACTTTGTTTTAATAAAGTTTAGTGCTGCATGCATTTTTTCCAGTAATAAGTGACGTAATAACCTGTTGTCTGATAATGGGATACTGTATACGTAAAATGTATGCATATCAAAAAGGAGACAGAGAGACTGACAAAAAACAGGCTTAAACTGGCAGAGCAGTAAGCAGACTTCCATAACCAAGCAAACACCACATATGGTGCTTTATATTTAAGCTGTCAGTCTCTGAACAAGGTTGTGAATTTCTGTGAAAACCTTAAGCCTCTATGCACATCATTGGAAAGGCAGAATACAGTATGCCTATGACTCACCATGGTTTATCATATACTGCTGACCTAAGATTACTGAGTAACAAAATGGAGGTTTGAACTGCAGCTTTGGTGTGTGCAGCTTTA
>JAODUG010000022.1:4304591-4326229 GCA_027564795.1 Aphredoderus sayanus | reverse complement strand
ACTGAATGAAAAAACCATTAATGGTTGAGTCCGTGTAATACCACAGTGTTAAAACAATGTTGTGGTATACAGTAATGTACAGTCATCCAAATTCCAAGCAAACCCTGAATCCCAAAAGAAGAAGCTTTCAAATTTACAATGTAACTAGTTCCTGTTAAGCTAGCAAGTGCAATGGATTTGTATTCCTGTATAGCTCACATAATACTCCTCCAGCACTTAGTGAACTATTCTGGACAGCAACCATGGCCAATGCCTTTGCTTAAAATGTACCAGACTTAATGGTTAATGTTTAATGGTGCAATAGAGAAGGTAGAGCTACACCATTCATTGTATTGATTGAGCTTATGGTTTTGCAGTAACATCATTCAAGTAGTTAATTATGGGCCTTATTATTTTACTTGTTCTGAATCTGCATAATAGCAATTCTAATGGAAATGGAAATATAATTATTGTCATAATCGTGCAGCCGGTAAAATGACTTCCTTCGGTAAAAAGACTGGGATAATGTGAAACTGCTTCTTTGTTCCAGGCACGGAACTTTACCCGCTGCCTGGAATTTCCATTAATTCTGAAAAAAGAAAAAAAAAAATGAAGAAAATGTACATGGGTGGACCAGTGACCACCACGGTAAGTCTTGGAGCCAGTGAGTTAAATTACAAACAGCATTACGGACATTCAGTTATTGTCATGAACTACCTTATTATTTAGGTATTCAAAACACAACATACACTTCTTTATATTACAATATACACTACTTGCTATAATTGAGCTCCCTGATAACAGCTGCACTACGAAAACACAACATTAAAATCTAAAGAGGGCCTGATCTAATTATAATATTATAATATGTTATTAGGCCAAACCTATGAACTGTTAGTTCTGCTCAGAGACCACTACAGAAAATGCAAAACCAAATGAACTAGCAGGATAGTTTGCATAATAACCATAGGTCTTTACACTGATAATGTAAAAGAGAATGTACAGTAGGCTATTATTAGAAAGAAAGTGAATTGGCATGACATGATTTGCATTGTATACAGTAGCCTCTTTGTGTCACGCTGTGTTGTTTGTGTGCAGACAAGGATATGGAAAAGGACATGTCTTCTGCTAAGATATTTGCCTGTGACCTCCCAGCTGCCACTTTCAACCGTCAGCATTTAGTTTGACTCCAAATGGGGAAAACAGTCAAGCCTAAGTGACAGGTGTGAACTCTCAGCCCTTTGTCTTGACCCTAGCCCTAAAGTCACACGATTCTCAAAACTATGGCCACTACGTTACTGTAACCGATCCATTTACATTCTCTTCTGACCAACCCGTCTTCAGAATTGAGTAAAACACGTGTTTAACTGTAGAGTTCCATATTTCCAAATTACTAGTTGTCTAGTTGGGCAGTGGTAAAACAATATTGACTATAACAAATATGTACTTATACACACAAGCACACACATTTGAGCAACTTTCATAAATCATACTTATTATTTCTGACTGTACCTGCAATAGGCTATTTGCGGCAATGCTAACTGACCGATTCAACAGTTGCAAAGCATAAACGTTTGTTGCTAAAAAATCATTTACTGGGGATGAACATGAACTTACTATTTCTGCAGCGAGGATGGACCCTTTTTGGGTCTGCGCGTAATCTTTCAGCTTCACCAAGAAGTTGGGAGAACTCTGCCCAGCAGTATCAGCCATTCTGAAACTACTAGTAAGTAGCCTACAGTATAACAGAAGAACTACTACTGTATCAGTTAGCAGCAGTGCCGCACACTTCCTCCGTAATATGTCAAAGAACGTTTCTTTGATGGTAGTAGCTTAGACTCTCCCCCGCTGTACTTAGTTACCGCAACGTATTCTTGTGACCGTTGTTTTACCAAACCAGAAATCTCTCTTTGCAAGGAAGGGTGAAGTCGTGACAGTAGTGGGGCGTTGGCCTTTACTTTTCTCTAGGGACACTGAAAGCGCGTGCATGCCTGCGCGCCCGTGTTCTTCCGGTATGTAATGTAGCTACTGTATGTGAAGCGCTCGACAGCCTTGTACGAATCCGTTACAAATTACCACATAATGGATTGATTCATTGGTTGCACATTTCGTGAATACGGTAATTTTAGGAATAAATAACTCAGAATATGTACATTTTCTATGAAAACGATTAACCAGCGTCATCCAAATGCAAAACATATATTTGCTTTGACAACAGTGCCCACGTTCTCCATGACAACTAGGCAAACTGAAAATCTGTTTGTATTACTCTGTTGCCAAACAAGAAAGTATATGACCAACTTCAGTCATTCCTAAAACCTTTTTTGTTTAGCTGCAATTAGGTTGCCATTTGGCAAAAGGCTCTGCACTAGTGATAACCAAATTAGGCAAAGGTCTCAAAAAACATTTGTTCAGCAGAGCATGTAGATATTTTAAATGGTGTATGTAAATTAGACAATACATTTAAGAAAAGTTACAATTGATACATTTTCAAGATATAACAAATCCTATATGGAGAGCACACATTTACCCGTCAACAGAATAATCTCATGTTTATTTCATTTTCTTTCACACAGATTCCATATAGAATACAGTAGAATTCTGGAGTCTTGGATATTTGTTTCTCTGACTTACCATTATCAATAAATACTAATATGAATACATCATACACAATAAACACAGCACTATCCAAAGGCGTAGAGAGTATCACAAGACATCATTCACCACTAACAACAGAGTATATTTCATTTCAGCATATCTATAAGAGCTAGTGAGAGAGAAAGAGAAAAGGGGGAGGGGCCAAAGAGGAAAGAAAGCAAGGTGGGTGTACACTGCCTGAATCATAAAACCCTGATTTAAAAAATAAATGAATGAGTGAACCCAGTACTATGGAATAGACTATTAACTAGAAGAAAAAAAATTATAATGTGGAAGCAAACCCACCAATCAAGACACACTTGTTACCATTTGGCAATAGTTTTTCTTCTCTTACATCCAAACAGAGGCTTGGCAGTAGGACAAGTACAGTTGCCTTGAACGGAGTAGCTATTTTGTATGAAATATAGCAGATCTGCTGTGTGTGCTGAACACATGTACCACTATAATGACTTAAATATAACATGTTACTTATGTGTTACCAGTGTAAACATTCCTTAACCTCTCAAATATCTTTAGGGTTGATTTAAGGTTAGGCAAGATGCATGCATTAAACTCCCTTGTCTTTGGGTAAGGGGTAAGG
The DNA here is from genome assembly GCA_027564795.1 of Aphredoderus sayanus. Taxonomy (NCBI): domain Eukaryota; kingdom Metazoa; phylum Chordata; class Actinopteri; order Percopsiformes; family Aphredoderidae; genus Aphredoderus; species Aphredoderus sayanus. The sequence goes on along the minus strand of JAODUG010000022.1, from coordinate 4,323,012 downwards.
GGAATGCAAGAGCCTTTATACTGTAGCTGTAGATATTTTGTTCGAGCCACATTAGTGTTATTTGTTTCTATGGCGTGAGCATACAGTTGGTTCCCAAAATAGCACAGGTCTGCCATATTGTATATTTTGTTCTTGCTTTACTCAAACTTATTGTTACTGTGAATAAGTGTTCCATTAATTGCAGTGCAATAGAAACACTGGTTAAACAACATGACTGTCTTACTACTTCCTAGACCACAGTCCTGTTTGAAAGGCGATCAAACAGGACAAGGTTCATTGACGAAATCTGTCTGATGTCATTACATTACTCCATACAAATACACAACCACACTGCTAAACAGTAGTTCACATCCCTGATACACAATATTCACATTAATATTAGACTACTTAGGTTTTTGAAAAAGCATAGTATCAGCAAATATCAGATGCTACCATGCTTACTAGTTTTCATTATCCTATGCATTTTAGATTTTTATTTATCAGATTTTACATTTTTGTGTAAAAATGTAAAATCAAGAGCTAAATATTTTTTTGTGATATTATGGTATTAAAAAATATATCAACACAAACAAGGTTAATTGTAAATGAACATGTCAAATGATCCTCTTTTAGCTTTATGTTGGCGTTAACATCTGCCATTGAACCGTTATTAACTCTGCCATGGCCATAACCTCTTAATAATGCTGTCACACAAAACAAAATCCCACAATGATATAATATAACAAAAACCTTTCTAATTATGAAATTAATAAACATGGAATCATTGTGGTATGAAGAATCCTTGATGATTCAATTCTATGCGAGCTCCTAAACAGAACCAAAGTAAATGCAATTGAATAACTCTGTGCTCAACATTTGTTGTATAACAACTAATATGGAGTGCACAATTATTCAACTGTGTACAAACAGTAATATATCAGAATGTTATATTTACACAGCACAGACAAATACATTCTCCCAAGTTAATTACTACTACTTTTTTTCATAAATCTAATTCTTTCCTACTATTAGATTTTTCTTGACCGCTCATCAGTGAATGTTTTGGTATTGTATTCAAGTTTCTCTCGTAGAACTAGACAGACAATCCTGTGTTGCCTACAGTTAAATACATCACGAGATTAAACAGCGTGTTACAGCAAGAACCCCTTTTCCCTTGACCCCTCAACCCAGTCCCAGTGGTATTCTATGCCCTCCCAAGGCCCCACATTTTTCCACCCTTGCTTCCATTAATAGTTCTCTCCTCTTCTCAATTCACAGGTACACATACAGACAAACAAGAGTGTGGAATTACAGATGGTGGTATAAACCACACTCCAAAATCACAAGGATACCCTGTACAGAGTAAAAGACAAAGAAAAAAGAGTCAGGCAATGTTTTCAATTATTAGCCTGGTTAAACCATCTTGATCCTCTTGAAGCCTATGAACTAACAGCATCCAGGGTTGTAGTTAATTTGATGCTGATACTAATTATGTGCCTGTGTTCAAGATCATTCTTAGGTGGGTCTTGCTTTGTTTGTCTTATCGTGTGCTACAGTATGCCTGTGTTTGAAAATCAATCAAATGTTTATTATCCTGGTTAGTTGAAGATGGTCCAATTGTCTGCTTGATTGACACTTACTATACTGTATGTGAGATCCAAGACTGAAATCAGAAAGGTTTAACCAGGCTTATGAATTATTAAAAATATTTATAAATATGCAAAAATGTAGTTCATGTGAATGACACTACTGATTTGGGATTACAAAAAGAAGGTACACTCCTTGGTTATGTTAAGTTAGCACTGATGAAATGCTGCTGTCAGAATGTTGTTTGCTTACGATGATTGACCTAGTCAGCTATTGACAAATGTACTAACTGTATAAAATACTGGAAATGTAAAATGTAGTTGTGTTTCAAGTGTACCTTTAGGCTTATCAATGTGCCTACAATAATGAAAATACAAATCCATCCATTCCTCATTGTACAAAGTATGTTTCATGGTTCCTTATAAATTATGGAAAACTATTTATTCGTCTGTGTACTCACCAACTTGCAGCAGCGATATGAATCGATAAGCTCACATCTGATTGGAGTAGGAGGTGGGCTGCTGATCGTAGCCCTGGGTGTAATCTCCACCCTCGCTGTAGCCTCCTTGCTGGCCATATTCGGGTTGGTAGCCTCCTTGAGAGCCGGAATATGGGTCCTTCTGAGCGTATCCCTCCTGGCCAAAGGAATCGGGGGCGGGCTGCTTCTCCTGAGATGGGACATAGGTGCCACCTAAGGCGGCCAACCAGCCAGTCTCCTTGAACACAAACCAGAGGTTTCCTGCCCACAGGATCAGATTGATGAAGCCGAAAGCCTGTGGATCACAAAGACAGTTCATCATTTGCTCCTTATCTGCATAATTCTCAGCTCCTCGTAAATGTTGTCGATAGATTTCGAACGTTATTATAAGTGCTTCCTTGACACGCTGCAGAACGCCAGCGCCAGGCGCTGGGCTTAAGGATGGATTGATTACTTGTCAACAAAATTCTTTTTTGCAGCTTACATACAGAAAACTAGAAATCACTACATACCCAAAACTACACCGTAAAGGCATACTTGATTTATGTCTAGAATTACAGATGATGTAGAAACAATTGTTCTAAAAAGATTGTTTTTGTTTGAAACTTAAACAGCGCATTCCACAGTACACCCATACTGGACAAATTGTGTTTAAATATAAAAACCTTTCACTTCACTGTGTTGAAAATGTTGGGTTCTCGGGGGAGGTATAATGCAATGGAGGAAAAAACTAAAAACAAATGTACAGCACTTCCAGCAAAGGATGACCAGGACATACCACAGAGGTGTTAAGGCCGGAGACTTTGGGGTCGTAAACCTCACGACAGCGATTCTCCTGCTCATCGCAGGCATCGATGAGAGTGATGACCCTGTCCGGGTCGGTCGCTGTTTTCACATCCGATAGGCCCTTAGCCCATGCACAGGAAGACACCAGCCACATGAAGGTGAATACTGCAGTCACAACAAAGTCCTGTGTGGATAAAACAACGCAATTAGCCTTACTCCATATACTACTATGAACAACACATCATAATGTACATGTCAACTGAGCAGTATACACACTCACAATCTGGGGCCCCTTGTTGTTTTCGCGATATTTCTCCAGCATAAAGCAGTATATAGATAGGGCTGCCATGGAGTACAGGAAGGAGAAGACACCGATGGTGACAAAGAATTCAGCCGAGGAGGAGTAGTTCCCGATCAGGAATAGTCGCTCAGGGGGTCCTCCCTTACAGGTAGGGGCATCAAAGTAAACCTGATGGAGCCTATGGACATGTACAGGCAGGGAAGGATAAGAGAACGCATATATAGTAGAGGAAGAATTAACAAATGTTTCAAGACCTATTCAATAACAATTGGGAAGACTGCATTACAAGTAATTGGATGATGGTTCTATTTAAGCTGATAGTTGTAGTATACAGTATAGTATATTGTTATTTTTTGTTTTATAGAAAGAACTTTCTTATTGCCCAAGGGGAACAAATTCACCGACTATCCTGCATCATTAACCCAAAGGACTACCAGGACACTCTCCTCTACTGGAAGATGAACATTTAGTTACAGTATTTTCATGCATTCATCCTGCATTAGTGCTTTCAGTAGTCTGTGACCAAATACTAACCTGAATGGATACTCAAATTCTACTTCTATGCCCAGATCACTCTCTGACCGGTTCTTGCACTCAACGCTCATCTTGAACACACCAGAGTAACTGCCACATGTTGAGAAGGCGAAGATTGCGAAGATCTGCAGGTGAATTAGAGAGAAAATAACGAATTGAAACTGTGGCAAATGCATCTGCTTTACAGAATATTTATTATTCTTACATTTAAATGTATTACAGATACATTTAAATTAATCAATTCATAAAAGAAACACAAGCATAAGACATAACACATTAACTAGATATCCACTTTCTTGAGCAAATAAATGCAGGACAATAAAGGCTAGGTTCCATTGATGGGATGTGCATACAGTTTGTACCAACAATAGTTAGAGATTAGAAGTTAAAAGTGTTATTGCAGAGTCTCAAAATAAACATACTGCAAGTCCCAGCAAGATGCTGACAATGGCACACTGAGTGCAAATCAATGCAGAGCTCTCACCAGGTTACAGAGCTGCACCTGTTGCCATGGTTACAATACATGTAAGTGATGTGTGTGCTTTTACAAAGTGATGTGGTGTCTGAGACAAAGGGCTTCTTTTTGCTTTCTTTTTCTCATTCAGTGCATCGGCAGTTTCAAGTCTGTTTGTATAATTTTCGGTACATTCAGTTCACTACTGTCCTTTTACGCCCACATATAGTCATGGTGCACAAACAGACATGCGTAGAAACAGCCTCACGCATAGCAGATTAGTCCACTCAGACTATTTTTACCACACCCCTCCTAGCCAGCAGACCAGATCCAATTGGATGGGAAATCCGGCTATTAATCTGACTGAGTTGCTCTACCATCTGTCAACAAATACTGCACTACCAGCTACTCTACAGCCGGTCACACACACACACACACACACACACACAGGAGAGGTCATTTTAAATGTGCACATGTCAAATATTCATGTCATTGCCCTCTAGTACAGGACAGTATACCTGCTGCAGGCTTCAGCACACTAAACTATGTATTGTAAGTGGTTAGCTAATGTAAGATGAGGGTCCTTTCACTGGATCTAAGCATCCAAACATAGATGCCTAAAGCAAAGCATATCCATTCTAATTTGTAATTTGGGTTTCTGAGTACACTTTCTTTGGGCCAAACAATAGACAGATGCACACCTCCCACACCATATATCTTCTAATGTTTTGGAAAGCATAATTATTAATATAGGATAATAAAGATGTTATGCCATATAGCACCTGCCCTGAAGACACAGCAGAAATCTAACTATTGGCCTATTGTATATTCCCACTATCTGAGTTTAAATGTAATTTAATAATGTGAAGCAAAATGAGAGTAGAGAATAATGTTATTAGTTCTAAACTAATAAAAATATATGTATGTTTGCCATATAATATTTGGCTATGGATTTAAGATGGGACCGTATATTTCCTAGTCTTGCTAACCACTACCATACTTACATTATTTGAATGATATTGAAATATCAACAGTTGTGGGTGACATTAAACCCAATATCATTAAAATGTTCACGCTATTGTTACTAGGTACATCCCACGTTTGCTACTACAGCATCCTTTAGGTGTTAGGCAGTGATGTTTACTTACTGCACACCTGTACCTGCTAACCACCACTACACTCTAAATTGACTATCTGACTGAGAGTGGTAGGGTAGGTCAGAGATGATGCCATGCAGAAATGATGTTACACCTGGGTTCAAATCTGAAGAATTTTAGATAAACAAGATACAAGATATATTAGATAAGATAGATAAAAATAGTTTTTAATCCATCTACATCAAAATACACACATGCATGTCACTGCCCTCTAGTTTGTGGTTGCTTATTCTATGTTACCAGTTACTGTAAAGGTATAGTAAGCAATTGTAAGCTAATACCCTTTATGTCAAATTCACCAATATCTCCTCAGTAGCACGCGCGCACGTTCTCTGTGCGTGCTAAAAAAAAAAAAGCCGGTACTTCTGTATACAACCATCACTCCATAAATAGGAACACAAACAAAGTGCCGCAGACCAAACACAATTACAATATCCTAGCCTTTGCAATGCGTTACCAATGTGTGGGGTGGAGCTTCTGAGGGACGCTATGGCACCCTATGGCATTGAAGGGAGAGGTGTATTTGTTTTAATCAAGTTAAAATATCAAAAGAATTTCTCCAGTTACTTACTATACCTTTAACAGGCCATACCACACTTACAGACAGACACTAGTGTGTTAAAAGTAGAATCAACCTAGTAGAATAGGCAGTGGCGTGATTAAGGAGCGATGAGAAGGATAGCCAGCCATAAAGAAATGGCTGCCCACAGAATCTTAGGTGTCTTGGTAACACCATTGGCAGCATCACACATTCAGACTGTTGCTGGAGACAGGGGCGGGTTTCTACTGCTCCTGGTATGCTGGATGGCTGTCATGCGGTTCAATATGGATCTAGAAACCAGCTATCTGTCCCATACACTCTCAAAGCAACATGGATGGCGAATGAAAAAGACAATTCGATTAATGATAGTTGGTTACTCCAATGATTCAATCGAGCAGAGCAATAAGCCAAGAAATAAACATGTGGGCTACTTGTTGTAATGGGTTTTTCACAGACGTACACTCAAGGGAAACACAAAAGCCCTCAATGGAGTTGACACAGTAGCCTAATAGCTGTAGAAACTGTCACAGATCTCCAAGCTAATGTAATACTGTATATATCCCCAGCCTTGACTGATAGCCTAGCTCCACCAGACTATTGCTCTCAGCTCAGTTTTCGCTGAGATTTTAATGTGGAAACCCTGTTTGTGTGAAGGTTCACACGAACAGGTGAAAGGTGGCCCAATCAGCGGCCAGTGGGGGTTGTTAAATTCGATGATGTTGAAGTCAAGCTTCTGTTTCCAAATTGCAGTAGTTTCAACAATTGTGGTGGTAGAGCTATGAAACAATACAAACAGTTTTAGCAATGGCGATAGGTCAAAGGCTATTCAAATACTTTCAAAATAAACCCGAGACCACTGGAAATCATCAATGGAGTGTCTGGTTATACCAGACTAGCTTAAAGCTGCTGTAGATATGATTTCAAAGTTGCAACAAGAAATAGAACAAAATAAAGAATTATTTTGATCAGCTAGGGCACCGGTGGAAACGAAAACGTATGAAGTACACTGATTTTGTCACCTTGGGAAACACATCAGCTGGCCACTGGTTGGCCCAATTTTTTAACTTTAAACAGTCAATGAGTTCAAATTGTTGCTTAAAAGATCAGTATGGTCAGTATGGCAAAAATTTGACTACTTGTAAATTACACATGCTGTTCAGTTAATCCTAATTACATTTTAATTGAAGAAAGTATGTTTTAAAAATAAAAGACAAGATCATACATAGTTCCCTTAAGATACCAACCTACTGTAAGTCAACAGACAACAAAAAAACATATTTATATTCATATTTGGGGAAGCATTATTTGTTTCACTTGAAGAAATAATGTGTAAATAATCATTCAGGAAATTAATTTAAAAATAAGAAATTGTAAGACAGCAGGTCCTGTTTCGCTAATATAGATATAGCTATGGTTGCGCCTTACATCAGCTACTTTTGTGGAACCATGCAAGATTCAGCGTCCATCAAATTTAAGCTTTGTCAGCAATATTCCGCTGAGACAGAGGGGATATAATGGGGAGGAGGGCATGACACATACGCACGCACAGACAATGGAGGGCCCTTTTTAAATTGTGGACACTAACAAGGACAAGCAAACACACACACACACACACACACACACACATGCAGACACACACACACACAGATAAATAGCTGTACGTAAATGTAAATAAATGTTAAGTTCAAATGTACACAAAAAGTCACACACACCAAAACATCTTAACCCTTTGAACGTACTTACAGTATCTTGCCTAAAGAAGCTTTTAATGTGCATTCTTCCAACAGTACACAAACTAATGTATTCAAGTGACCTTCAAAACCCCTCCCTTTTACTGGTCCTCCAGCAAGCAGGAAAGTGAGCAAATTCAGTAACTCAAGTCTCCATGTCTGTTGGCGTCCACACTAATACATGTTTGCAGGTTGAAAATGCTCCCCCGGAGAATACCAGCTTTTCTGTTACTAAATATGAATTCACTTGGGATATAGACCAACAAGCACATCTGGGGCAATGAGGCCTCAAGGGAGAAACAGTGCTGACCTGCATAACATTGGGACATTTTTGTTTTAAACTGTTTTCCCATGAAGACATACCATTGCAGGGAATTTGTTTTAAAGGAGGCAATACGATAGTCATAAAAAATTATGCATCAGGAGGCACACACAACTCAAATAGATGGGGTTAGCTGTGTGTTTAAATGCACTAGATAAACACTGAAATGGCTGTGCCTCATCATGCCCATATTTATCCAGAGAGCACAGCAGCTCTAGTACCTCCTGTTCTAGTCTGCCGCTGAGACACGCGAGCATTCTGACAGATGATTCATGGGCCTTGGCCTCCTGAGAGAGGCAGCTGATTGGTGGACAGCACACCATGGCCCAAGGAGGCAGCAGGGAGATGTTGGAACACTAACACGGTTCGGGGGAAGGACTAGAGTCATGCTCTACAGCCATGCAATGGTAAACTGCTTCCCATTGATCTTTAGAACATCTGCATAGTGTATTTTATGGTGACATAATAGATAAAACCATTATGTCAATTTCGGTGATAAAGAAAAAGGTATTTAACAACGATGTCAATGTGACTTTCTGGATCCAAAAAGCAAAGAAATTGCTACTGTAGCTTGAAGATAAATTATTTGGTAGACCATATGGCCTGACAAACACTTTATATATTCTGCGGGGTGAAGTATTTTCTCATCTGTTTCCACAACAGCTCATTTACTGTTAATTACATTTGCCATACTATATTAATCTGCATTTTTTCATTGGTCAACTTCAATGAAAGATTATTAAAAACGGATGACTAGGAAGTGCTCTGGCCCCATCATCTGGTAGAAAGAGATATACAAAAAACATTGCTCTATTACAATTTGATCATTTAGCAAACAATTTTATCCAATGCAACTTCCAAAGAGTACAATTACAAGCATTAAAGAGCATGTCAAGGTTATACATCTTGCTCAACCTTCTTACAGGTCAACCAGACATGACGAGGACAGAACCCAGGACCTTTTGGTTGGGAATGAACCACCCTCAAGACTGTGTCTGTATTAAAAAGTGATTTAAGACTGCCACATCATCCTCTTTTTCTAACTCTGATAGTGTGTTACTGCAGAGACTCTTACCACAATTCCCATGGACAGTGAAGTGTGCCTGGCTGCTGCTAACATGATGTAGTGAGAGGGTGGATTGGCAGATGCACAATCATTTATATGCTTCGTTCTGCGTACTTTATAGCTCTAGTGACCTTTGTTGGACAGAAGGACACACTGCTCTCCGTCACACATCTGACACAGATCATGGCAAAAATTCGACTACTTGTAAATTACACATGCTGTTCAGTTAATCCTACTTACATTTTAATTGAAGAAAGTATGTTTTAAAAATAAAAGACAGAAAAACAGGCTCCTCTATAATGCAAGCAACAACAACAAATAAATATGTGATGACTTACCCACTGTAGAATCTTTATAAATCCCAGAGGCTGTTTGATTATTGTGAACTGCCCTTGGGCCACCAACTGTCAACATAAAAAAAAGGTTGTATTGCTGTAAAACATTTTGGCCCCTATTGCACGTCCATATAGATTAATTGCCCTCTCAATGTATAATATGATACCAGATAAGAAACATTTTAACTAAATTACCTTTTGTAACCTAATTATACAGAGCCCACTACTGACTATTACTGTGTATTATAATGTCCTATTGGACTATCTAATCCCACAGAGCAGTGGAACCAGATGAATCAACTCTCTCGAGCTGGCATGTATTATTGTTTGAAGTGCATGCTGTGACATAGGTGTGTGTGTGCGTGTGTGTGTGTGTGTGTGTGTGTGTCCCATGGTGTCCATATGAGAGAAAGAGTGTGTGTGGGAGAGAGAGAACTCTTGAAAGCATTACAATTAGACAAAGCTGCTTATCATAACGTTGTCTGGGTCCAGCTGAATATGGAGGTCTAGGTGTGCAATTGATACATTTAAAATGACAAATTAATTGTTTATAAAGAGGAAATAGATATGATTAAATCACATACATTATTATTGCATTATTGGCTTAAAGCTAGAACATAATTATAATTACTGTAAGTTCATTGTATTTTCAAAATGTAAACATAAAAAAAACAAACATTTGACTTCAATAGCAAAACCACGTATATACATAAATCAACCATTTTAACCCAATCATTTGCGATTCGTAAATATTTCATTGTCTACATCAGCACTAATCCTTACCAGCATCCCATAGGCCTACAAATCGGCTCAAAATCTAATCAACTCATGAATACTTTTCTGTTTTTCATCATAAATGCAGGTTTACAAGCCAGGAATGGTGAAATGACCCTCCCCTTATGGTTGATTGACAGAAAAGCTGTCATGAAATAAGAAAGCAATGGACCATTTTCTTTTACATTGGAGCGTTGCCAACAAGTTGGTTGGCACCAACTGTTATGTTATAGAACTGCATAAATTCTGGGTCTTAGCATACAGTAGTTTAAAAGTGCAATTGAATCATGAACAGAAATGTGTTGGGATGCCCCAACAGAATTTTACAATGGGATTTGTTAAGCCCTAACAATAATCAACTATCACTGATCCTGGCCTTATCAGTATTTCACAATTTAGAATATCAGTCCTTTTCTCATCAAAACTTTTAATTGATCAAACATTGATGACATCACATGACTTTTTTTCAGTTTTAGTTTAAGTTAGTTATATGTATAAACATGGTTGTTTTGACTATTCAACACTTAAAAAGCTGCATGGTATATTTCCAGTGGGAAAAATGAATTGCATTAATATAGCTTATAGTGAATACAGATGAAAAGGGGCATGTGTCCTTAAATGACGTCAACCTTATATTTTCAAGCTAAAACTTACATTTTGATATCAAGCGTTTTATGAAATACTAATTCATTTAAATAAAATAATAGGAGCAAACACTAATAAAATAGCCCTAATATGTTTTTAATAATATGTATTATTAAACAGTGTATTTAGTCATCTATGTATTGGCTTTATTTGTGGATATATTTAGCCTATTTTACAATATATATAATTTTTTGACACACCTGAACACTACAAAAATCTCGCATCAAGGCAAACGAGTCGTGCGCAGGTGAATGCGACAACGCAACGAAGGCGTTGGGTCCGTCCGTGCATCAATATAATGGCCGCACTAAAGTAAGTGTTGGCTCTGTATACCGGAGGGTTGACTGTTTTACCCCACGTTTACGGTTATTGAATTTGGGGAGTGTTTGGAAAGCATCCATATTTAATAAATAAATGACGCGCGATGGCGACGGTAAGAAAGTGCAGTCGTGCACAATCATAACCATTTTAAGGCACCGTTCTCAATAAAGGCTCAACTGAAGCCTACTATCTGAGTAAGTGTAAAGCCAAATTGATATTAAGTGCATTGTTCATTCAGTATCAGCGACTGTAGGTGTAGGCCTATATACTGCGGTCATTTGAACAGGCCTTCAATCTAGTCAAACTCGTCTGTTTTCAAAGAAGAAAAAGACTAATTGAGGTGTGACTAATCTACATGTAACCGTAATCACACGAGATAAAACTACATCCTCTTACTCAATAGCTATGTCATTGCTGCAGCAATATATGCCCAGCCTACACATTTGGACTGTTAACGGGCCGCTCCATCACACCGACTGCACCATTATTAGGCTATTGTAGTGTGTATTTGCCAATTTTTATAACGGTCCGATAGCGTTTTTATTCAGTTGCAATATTTTCTTCTAATACATGAATCTCTGATGTTGTAATAATGATAGCTAAATCACATTCCATCGTAAGGTCGCCATTATCGTCATATATTTAAAAAAGCCTCTCCAAAAATGAGAACAGCAAATGAAAATGCACGAAGCATTAGCCTACTCTATTCTACGAGACAAAAATTAAACGGGATATGAATAGCTTATTTCTCTCCAAAGCCTTACCTGGTTTACAACATCCATCTTGGCCGCTTACTTGTCGATAAGAGGATCACAGGGGCAGAGGGAGGGAAGCGTTTCATCCGGAACAGCCCACGGGAGGGAGAGAGCTAAGAGATGGGAAAAGCTGTATTGCGTCACGGGCTTGTCGAGGGCACGTGAAGTGTTGCTACGTCAGAGATGCAATAGGACAGTGAGTAAAGCCAAGTTGGGATGTCTGTCCAATTGGAATTCTGGTTTTATCTAGGGTGGTGCCGATATCACAGATGCGGTTGTAAATAAGAAAAAAGCAGGGAGTTGATTTATGACTCACATTGTATGGCTTAAAGGGTGATGTGTTGAGATTTAACCTTCGTGCCACCCTTAAAATATAGTCTTGAACCACCAGGTGGCACCTTCTGATTGTGTATGATTGTATGGCTCTTTTTATTGTCAATGCTGTGTATTTATTTTCTTTATTAATTATTTCTTTATGTATTCGTGTTGTTTTTTCGTGCCTGTTGTCCTCCGGTTTCAAACACACACCTTGTTATGCCAGCAGTGCACATCATATGTATGTGTAAACTGTAGAATTAGGTTTAGCGCCTTCTATCTGCCACAAAGAGCTAGTGATTTAGGTCATTTTGACCCTGAGGACATCACAAGGGTTAAATTGTGCAACCTTTTGATAAGGTGACACTGTACAATTCGACACAACGTAGACACACATGTACCTCAGACACGTGGATACATAAACACTACCGGTTAATAAATATCAATAATAATCTACCTCGATAAATAGGCAGTTACCCTATCTTTACCAGCCTCTTTGCTTATTATATTATTATTAAACTTTACATTTACTGTACCTTCTTATTCTTGATAATGTATGTTGAACATGCACTATCCTCAAAATATGTCTATTACCTGTACCTGCAAACGAGATAGATCTCTAAATAACAGCAAACAAGCATTTTCAAACTTTCCAAACTGTGCAGTAAACAAACAAATAGGACTTGGAGCATATTTGAGGTATACAGAATATTCTTTGATTTCAAATGTATAAACTATAATTTTCTATGAAAAAACTGAATGACATTTGAGAAAATACCTTTATTATCAGGCTAATAGTCTTAACGTTTTGCTCAGATTTCTATGATTTTAATGTATATCTTGAGGACATTTAGTGTGATATGTGCTCAATGTACATATGTTCTTACTGTATAATAAATAAATATGAGTTTTTTGGAATACTGATTACACTCATTAAGAATTTGATAATGTACAACAGTGCAAGTTTAGTATAGGTGTACGAAGTTACAATAATAAAACAACAGTACAAAATGTGAATGCATTACAAATATAGTCTTTGAAATAATGCTACAATGCAACAGAATTATTGTATTATATTCGGCAGGCTATCATGCATAACATTGTAGTCATGTCGCATCCAAACAGTTTTTGAAGCCTGCCACAGATTGACATACACTCAAGTTAAATATGTATATGTATGTGCTTTGGCATTATTAAGTAAAGCCTTTGATGTAACATTGTCTTTTCCCTGTGCAGTGGGTCCTGTGAAAATGTGATTAATGTCAGTTAGTTAAGTCTCTCTAATATTCAGAAACACATCTCTTGGAAGAACGTTCCTCGTAACCTGTTGCATGTACATGTACTCAAAACCAACGTCTTCTCCAGCAGGTTGTTCGGTCGGCTGATATTAGTAGGAAATCACACAGTTCATTTCATCCGCCAAATCCTCTTCTAAGTGCCCAACCGGTTGACCGCGGGCTATCAGGTCAGATGCAGCATTTTCCATCTCATCCAGGGTCATGTGACAGGCTTCAGCGATCTCTCGCTTGGCGAAGTTCACAAACTTTGGGTCTCTGGCATATAGACCAAGACCTTCTGATATTAAGATCTGAGGACAGAAAATAAACGCTCTCAATGCTCTTCAATTAATTTATTTTCATGTCATTCTTTATGATGTTAATTACTTCCTTCATTAACTTCATAAAGTGCAGAGCTGATATTTTATAAGCTATAAATCACTTAACAACATTTTAATTCATTTTTACAGTACACCAATGGCTATCGTTGGCCTGATGAAGATGTATCTGCATTCATATGCAGATACACTCACACACAAAGCCCATTTGATGTAAATCTTCTTTATTTTGCTACTAACTAGGAGTAAGGCAAAAATCAAAGTTTGATACAATAATTTAGATGAATATTGAGCTATAGCTTCCATGTGTTACCCACCGACTCCACAAGGCTGTTGGCACTGCCTTTATCAATGAAGCTCTGGTTGACAGGTGGCATCCGAACACTGGTGAAGGTCCTGGTCTGACCCGGGTACCAGCCTGGGCGGGTGCCCACGGGGAGGCTGGCAGAGGCGTTGCTCCACAAAGGCTGGTGGGTGCCGGTGGCCTCATCCACTAACATCATAGGGCTGCAGATCAGCTTGCCTCTGCGTGGCGTGGCTCCCATGGCTCCCATGGCTCCCATGGCTCCTATGGGTCCTATGGGTCCTATGGGTCCTATGGGTCCTGCAGCAGCAGAAGAGGTCCCAGCTGCTACGGTGTGTGTGGCCCACAAGGTGGAGGACATGGAGTTAACACTGTCGGCCCTAGAATCCAGGCTGTGTTGAGCCTGACGGAGAGACAGGTCAAACAAGAAGGTCAAACGGGTCAAATAATAATGTCTAGTCGGGTGGTTGACTCCCACTCAAAAGGCCTTGGGGTTCGATCCCCAACAAGCTCGGGCTTCCTGTAAGAGCTAACCCTTACACGCCTTACTTATAATTGTACTAACTGGAATAGGAATTGTAAAGTGAAGATACAGGAGGGAGAGGCCAGGATGGAGGTGTATATACAATTAGGTTAGAAACATTCCCTTTTCTTTTTTAAAGCTGACACAAAATAAGAGGATCTTTAATTGTTTGTGAGTGAGTGTGTGTTTGGTATTTACCTGTAGACGGGATCTGCATGGTGGAGAGTTTCCACTGTATATTCCAGGGATGGGGAGATCATCAACACTTGACTGTGGCCTCAGACACTTGAGGTTAAAGGAAGGTTTACGACCTGATAGGGCAGAGGATCATGTTATGAAATACGGTACATGTGACCACCTTTGACCCACTTAGCATCTGCTCCAGGCCTTAGGGTGAGGAGAGGGCGTGTCAATCATTTTCTGGTGGCCTTGTGAAGCCATTTGACACTGTACCTTTTACTGTACAAACCTAAATAAATAAACTAAATAAACCTCTACTCACCTGCAGGTATGGAAGGCAGGAGACGCCTTCTGGCAAACCGCATGTCGCCATGGTAGCCATTACCATTGTAGCCGTTCCCATTGTAGCCATTCCCATTGTAGCTGTTCCCATTGTAACCGTTCCCATTGTAGCCGTTCTCATTGTAACCATTCCCATTGAAGCTTATGATGCTGCCAGTCTCGTCGCCATTGTATCCATTTCCATTGTAGGAATACTGGCTGCTTGAAGCGTCACCATTGCCATTTTGGCCGCTGATGCCAAGGCTGTCATAGGGCACGTCTGCCACAGAGTCACCCCTGTCCATGCTCTGCTCACTGTAGACTGGGTCAGGTGGGGCAGGGATGACAGCTGGGATCTCTGCATATGCATTTCTAGGAATGACAAGGAACGGGCTTTCAGCAAATATTAGAAATGTTAACATCTATAAATGCATGTTCTGCATCTTTCACCTCTTTCATAAAACACACTTAAAGACACACAAGACTCTTGACTCATCTGTTCCTTACGTGAATGGTGTGCTGGTTGTAGCTTGACCGTTATTGTGGTACAGCGGCTGGGCTGCTTCGGTTGTAGCCGACACTGGTCCTACCACGGTCTGTGCCACTGTTACTGCCAGAGGCTGTGACACAGTCTGTGCCACAGGAAGCGACACAGTGTCTGCCACAGGAAGTGGCATGGTTACTTCAGTGGGTTGTACCACAGTGTCTGCCACAGGCTGTACCACAGTCTCTGCCACAGCGTGGGCCTGAGTTTCCGGAAGAAAACCTTTGGCCACAATCGAGCCCACCGCGATCGTTGCATCAACTGTTGCTATGTCTTGAAGAGGAGCGGGAGGAACCACTTCACGTCTGGGCTCCACACAGGTAATGTAAAGAAGGACAGAGATCACGGGCAGAGGACTTAGACAATATTAAAATGTAAACACATCTTGTCTTAACTCATATTTTTTATCTAGTTTTATCTTTAAAGGGAACTGCATCCGTTGTGTTTAACCCTTCCGCTGTCCTTGGATTTCAACCGCCCTACCAGCAGAAGTCATATATCTGCGTTGTGGTTGGTACCTTCTGCTGGCACAGAAAGGTAATTTTGACCCATAGGACAGCGGGAGGATTAAAAAGGCAGCTGCCACAGCTCAATTCTTGTGTCTTATAGTTGGAGGGAAAGGTGGAAAGTCAGCCGCTCTCAGATAAGCACTCATATTTTTTGTAACACTGGCTTCTTAAAAACAAGGGGAATTTACTTTTATTTTAACAATCAAATATATGCATGTTATTCAGCTGGGTTACTCCGCTGTTTTACGAAGTAGTTGATTCAAGCTATGAACTACATTTTAAGGGACAAAATAAAAGAACAATGCTGTTGGACATCTTCAACAGTGCACACGTGTGCTGGTGCTTGCGGTACGGTAGATACAGACATGACCGGGCTCTGACCTCAGAGGCTGCTTCATCACCACGTTTACAGTTGAGAACAGGCAGTCTGCTCCCTTCTTCCCAAGCAGGCCTGTCACCTGCTCGGTGATGACGCTCCCGTTGGGTACTTTGGGCTCCGGCTCCATGAAGACGCTGATGTCCTCTTCCAGCAGGGAGGCACGGGGGGTGCTGGCGGGAGTCGTGGTGGCCGAGGTTTCTGGCCCGCTGCCGAGAGCCCTGTCTGCGGTCGCCTCTCCTTCCACGCCCTCCTCATCCTCCAAGTCGCACGCTATGGCAAGACGCATCTCTGGAGCCAGGTCCTGCAGTGACCGCAGCCCTTGCTGAGCACGTACACACACATGCACACACGCACGCACGCACACACGCACGCACGCACACACACACACACGTACGCTCGCACGTGCAGATGTACACGCAGAGAACAAGGTTTAGCCTCATCAGCATATTAGGACTGCAGGACTGTAAACTGTACCACTAGTTTACCTGCAGAGAAGCTGCCTTGTCCTTCCTCTTGCTCTTCCTTTCTCTCTCTTTTCTCTTACGGAACTTTTTAAAATAGTCCTGGATCAAGAAGCTCGCATAAACCTTCCCACAAGTCACCTCATCCCCTAGGAAAGGAAAATAAAAAGAGATAAACACATTTACATTTAGCCCTAATGCAAACATAATGGGCTCACAGCACAGCTAGCTAACTAAATGAGGTTGATTAAAGCTGTAAATACTGCCAACATTTACACTAATATCTCCTTTTCATATGACCTCGGAGTAGTCCCTAGTCTGGTGCTACTGCCATTTTACCTCTGGGGGGTGGGATGATTTCATTAATGAGCTTGGGCTTGGTTCGTTTCCATAGCTTCTTAATGATCAGCTTCAACTCTTCATTTTGCTGGTCAATGGGGCCTGCAGGGGGAGAACACATGCAGTACAGTTTATCGTGTGCCTGCCTGCCCCAGTGCTTACATGATGTGCGTGTGCACGTGCGTGAGGAGAAGGCCCCACCTTCCGTCTTTATCTTCAGCGAGGTGCGCACCAGGGCGAACAGGGTGGCGCTGAAGGTGACTGTCCCGTCGGAGTGCAGTGGCACATTCATGGCAACCAGTCTCTGGTGGGGACATAAGACGGAGTGACGAGGAGGTGGGGAGAGGGAGGGGTCAGGGGAAAGGCACTAATAGGATTGGCAGGGGGAAGGTTGCTGCCCAGACGTGTAAACAAGTGACAAGGTTGGACTTGTTATGGGCTCAGCAAGAGCAACATGGCAATATGCAGGGTAAGACTCTGTCGAGCATGTTTAAAAATAATAATAATAATAGTAATTTACCTTTGATGATACATAGTGACTACGACTAATATGATTCCATGCAGAGAAACAAATCTATGAATGCTATTTACCCAAATTAACATGTACTGTATATTCCACACCAGCACACCCTATTCCAAATGTCAGTTTATAGCATTATAGCATAGTATGATATTTATAGAATGATGCATTTCCAATAGCTGAAGTCATGTCTCCTGCCAACAAGTAAACAATTGTGACCCACCTTGCAAGCGACACGATGGGGGCATAGCTTCCCAAAACCAAGAGGTGGCTGAATCCTGCGCAGCATAGTGACTACATCTATGTGCTTTATTTTACCCCTGTAAGAGCACACACCATTCAGAGGAGACGCTCAGAGGCTACCACTGGCATTTTGTTATAAATTAAGTATTATTATGCAAGTACTGTAACTGTGTGTGTGGGGGGAAGGGGGTGGGGAGACATACGTGGCCTCAGGATCATAATCTGACCACACTCTCTTAAACTCATCCAGATGGTGTGTACCCAGCACCGTCCAGTCCCTGGTCAGGTACTCAAAGTTGTCCATGATGACAGCAATGAACAAATTGATGATCTAGAGAGAGAGAGAGAGAGAGAGAGAGAGAGAGAGAGAGAGAGAGAGAGAGAGAGAGAGAGAGAGAGAGAG
>JAODUG010000022.1:4262081-4298752 GCA_027564795.1 Aphredoderus sayanus | reverse complement strand
AGAGAGAGGGAAGGAGGGGAGAGAGAGAGAGAGAGAGAGAGAGGGAAGGAGGGGAGAGAGAGAGAGAGAGAGAGAGAGAGAGAGAGAGAGAGAGAGAGAGAGAGAGAGAGAGAGAGAGTATAATATTTTATTGGACATGCACTGAAAACTACTTAGATTAAACAAGCCAGGATGTGGGAGCGTTGAAACTGAACACCCGTCCAGACACACAGACTGCGTGAAATAAAACCTTCTCTTGCGGTCTCTTCCAAGATAGAATTAATCACATATGCTCCCCCACCTCCACTGAACATGAATCACGTTAAACTTAATAACCAATAAAACAAGACGTTTATTTGATCATTCCATCATTTGACTGGGTCCAGGGAGACTGTGTCAAATTCAATTACAAGCAGGAAACTGCTTAACTGCAGATAAAACAACCTTGGCTGGGACTGGTTTAAAAGCAAACACACAAGAGATCACAGGGTTGGGCTGGCCCTGCTCAGCCCTATGGCTCAGCCTCTCACCAGGTAGGCACACAGCATGAAGAAGCTGATGAAGTAGATGTAGGCCAGGTTGCTCCCACAGTTGAACTCCTCTCCAGGCTCTGTGTCGGCCTCCGGGTCACAGCGTCTGCCTGGCAGAGCTGCCAGCATGATCTCCTGCCACTGCTCTCCTGTGGCACACCTGGGTCGGGGGTGAAGGGAGGTGTGAGGAGAGAGAGGATCGCAGAGGGAGGATTTTTAATTGACATGTTTGGTTTTTTATTAAAAGGACCTGCGAATGTTTTAGGGATACATTTGCTGAGTAGACCTGCTGATCAATTGCTGGGCGTGTACGCACCCCGCTTGACTGACATCTCTTCTGCATATATTGCATGTGGGGCTGGACAATCTACACCTTTGTGATTGGTTTGTGCCCGGTGACATCAGCCACTTCGCAGCATACTGCAGGTCACACCTAATGTTACAAGTTGTCTGCTTTACAGTCTCTTTATCAATGAGAGGAATTAAATTAAATCTGTGTCAGGGTAAACAGACTTGGCCTTGACACTTTGTACTCTGGACACAATCATTTAGGTTTAACTTATAGATCTATTTAATGTTTTAAACAGTCTTTAAACCTCCTGTACACCCACAAATATGTTTTATAACATATTTATAACATATTTATAACAATAGACCTTTTCCCAGGATGGCATTGTAATGTCTTTGTTTGACTCTCGTCTCACTGATTCTGCTGTATTATACTCTGCTGTCAGTTTTATTTCACCTGTCAGGGTGGGGACAACTGACACCATCTATATAATTCGTTATTTTTAGTGTATGCTTTTTGCCAGTATCAGCACATTTTCACCATAACTAACTTCAACCTGAGAAGCAGTATACGCTGCTGATTCTTCCTGCTGCCTATTAAAACAACATACCTGAAGAGTAGCAGAACCGCCATGAAGAACGTCTGAAAGTTACAGTTCCTGTTGATTTGTGTATTGTCATCAATGGCCACCTTCCCGAATGTCTGTGAGCAGTAATAACAGCACGTTAGTGCCTTACAGCATATAGTAGGGTGCTTACTAAACTGGAGTTTGTGTAGTGGAGGCAGGCTTTCTCTCTTGAATATACGTGAGGTCTACTGTACATTCATTTACCACAACTGTCAGTCGAGACCCCCCAGTAGTTGAGGAAGACTTATGTTTTAATATATAAAATGTATATTTTATATATTTAGTTGTATTTTGTTTTTAATAAGTTGTGCAATATGGTTCGTAAACCCCCTTGTCTCAAATAATAACCCAGTTCTTTACCATGACTGATACTACAATTCAAGTGAGTCAACAAGTAGATCGACAATAATCAAGTAAATTACTCTTTCTCTGAGAGCCGATAATACAATGATTCACACTTTCCACCCATCCACTTTCATATTACATGATTTGATGATATAACAGTAGACTTACCTGCATGCCAATCACAGCATAGATGAAAAATATCATTGCAATAAGCAGACCAACGTAAGGTAAGGCCTAGAGGAGGTGAATCCAGGGAGAACAATTACCATAAAATTCGGTGTGTCATAACTCTGGAGCTGATATTTATATTATTCATAAGCTTTAGGTGAGATTATTTTGCTTCACATTGCAGGTACCTGGAGGGACTTTATGAAAGTCCAGAGGAGCGTTCGAATGCCTTCTCCTTTGCTGAGCAATTTAACCAATCGCAGGACTCGGAATAAGCGGAAGAATGTGATAGACACTTTTCCACTTTCCCCTTTACCCTGGAGAGGAAGACAATATGAATAGTTAATAGTAGGCATTGTGAGAAAGCAACTGCCCAGCCCACATGCCATTTATTTTGGTGGGTCATATAGTATAGGCCGTGATTAAGAGCGGTTTGTCTATAATGCTTACCTCTCCATGGCCTCCACCCCCCTGGATTTATTTTCCAGAAAAAACAAACAAAACAAAACACCATAATTATTAAAATGGTATAGAGTGTGTAAGAGGTGAACACACAGTTCAGTTTCCTCTGAAGATAATAATACAATATAAGTGGAAAAACCTACACTGAATTCAGACACCGCAATGTCCAAAACGCTCCCAACGACAATGAGAGCGTCAAACGAATTCCAGGGATCAATGAAATAGTGCTACACAGACAGAAAATGTTTCATTACATTAAAAAAGTAACACATATACAAACTAATTTTGATGCTACTAACAAATACTAATGCTACTAATTAAACAGTGGTACACTCATCATAAAACCACTGCAATCTATAAATGTTTTAGCACAGATACAGTGGACACTGCTGACAGATGTAATATTTTTCAAGGGGCAAGAGAAAACCTCACATGTGCTCGTAGGGCCAGTAATTTGACCACCATCTCCACAGTAAACACTGCTGTAAAGATCAAATTGAGGATGTCCATGACGGAAGTGAATAGCTTGGACTGCTCGTAATGCTAAGGGACAGACAGCAACACAAACATTTTCATGTTTGCTATTATACTACCACAACAATATGATATGCAGTGCTGTATAATGCCAAATGTTTGATTGAAGAGATACAGTACAGTACCTGAACGGCCAGTGTGAGGGTATTGCCCAGAATAAGCACAAACATTATGTATTCAAACTGGCTGGAGTTGATAATTTTCCAAAATTTCAGTTGAGATGGGTTTTTGGGAATATAAATCTTTATAGGCTGGGCTTTCAGGGTGTAATAGACACATTGGCGCTAGGTGGGGCAAAAAAGCACAAGGTTGGATTTTAGTAATACATTTAAAGCCACTTTGAGAACACAAAGTCAAAATTGTTGTTAGCGCACTTGATTTTTGTTCAGTTCACAATTTTTGAATTCGGCCTCTCCCTGCTCTCGAAATGTGATGATGACGAAACCGACAAAGATGTTCATCATGAAGAAGGCGATGATGATGATGTAGATTATGAAGAAAATTGAGATTTCCACTCTGTAGTTGTAGATAGGGCCACGGTTGATTGCGTTGGCATCTACAGCCCTGTAGAGAAGTCTGTAGAAAAGAAACAAACATACAATTACTTAATAATGATAGTAATAATACATTATAATAATAATAATAATAATATGACTTGTGC
The DNA here is from genome assembly GCA_027564795.1 of Aphredoderus sayanus. Taxonomy (NCBI): domain Eukaryota; kingdom Metazoa; phylum Chordata; class Actinopteri; order Percopsiformes; family Aphredoderidae; genus Aphredoderus; species Aphredoderus sayanus. The sequence continues at coordinate 4,295,156 of JAODUG010000022.1, read as the reverse complement.
ATTTCTGTGTCTCTTGTAATAACACATATTTTGTGCCAAAATAAATTCCCAGTAGACAGGAAAACTCACTGCGGCCAGCCTTCAAATGTTGACACAGTGAACAAAGCCAGCATGCCCATCAGCACATTGTCAAAGTTGAAATCGCTGTTCTGCCATATTCTCTCCCTCACCATGGGGTGGTTCATGTCGCCATCTTTATAGATGATAAAGGTGCCCCTAAAATTACCCACAAACACGTTCACAATAGGAATGTGTCATTAGCATTTATAACACACAATATAATAATGTATAATGAATAATATACTATTGCAACAAACATCGTGAATTTCTTACTTGCACTCATCTGGAGTATGTTTGGCCTCATCTGTGCAGCTATAGAATCTACCCTGTAATATTATGGAACCCCATGTTTATATTTACGGACACAACATATAATATACATAAAGAACAAAACAATTTACATATACCTTGAAGAGCTGCACCCCAATACAAGCAAACATAAACTGGAGGAGTGATGTGACAATCAAGATGTTGCCAATGGTGCGGATTGCCACAAACACACACTGCACAACATTCTGTTGACATAAAATAAGAAATGTCACAATACCTTTCCATTAGGAGGCTCAACATTGTATTAGCAGCTTAGAGAGTGAGTTACCTTGAGTCCCTTGGCTCTGTTGATGGCTCGGAGAGGCCTGAGTACTCGAAGCACTCTGAGAATCTTAACCACAGAGATCGCACTTGAGCTGAAAGAATAAGTTAATAAAATATAGTTAAATAAACATGAACGAAAAGTGAAATTGGTAACAAAATCTTGGAAACGTAAATAACTCTGTATGACCACTAGAGAGGGCTATTCTCTAACAATGTAAATTCCCTTTTTTTGCATAGAACATAGCATGTCTTATTCCAAATAGCCTTGCAAAGAAACATTGCAACATTTGCCTTTAGAGAGATACTCACTTGAGAAAAAAGGAGGTAAGAGATACACTGACAACCAGCAGGTCAAGAAGATTGAACGCATTTCTACAGAAGGAGCCAGGATGCAGAAATGCACCATAGACTGTCATCTAGATATGAAGAAACACAGTTAAGTTTAAAAAAGCCTAATGTTGGTTATGACAACAGTGTCTGTTGTCTACTGTAAGTGTGATATTTACACTGTAATGAGCACGTGTAGTAAATAACTACAGACCTACAGTTGGAGATATAAAAGGTGTTGTGTCAATGTTGTCCATTATTCAATTACCTTTAGTACAATTTCCACTGTAAATACTGAGGTGAACACATAATCAGCATAGCCAAGCACCTACAGTGGGGATAAACATGAACATAAAGTCAGCATTGGATTTATTGAGAATATTTTAACTTAATGTAATTAATTGAATTGTCATGTGGAACATGACTGCAAAGAAGAAGAAAAAAAACAATAGTGGAGGGGGCTGTGAGGGCGGCACTCTTACAATGTTCCGGAATGAGTGGGATTTGATTGGATCCTCAGCAGCTAGGGAGATACTACTGAGGATGATGAAGATGAGGATGAAGTTTGTGAAGTAGGGGTGATGGATGAGGCCATGGCAGGCGACTCGCAGGCTGAATAAAAGGAGGAGGACAATGACAACAGACCAGAGAATTAATGTGGAGGGTCCAATAGGTCAAATAGGATTAGGAACTTCCTTACTAATTATTTAGACTGGAGTTTCAATTATATGATATGAATTTCGTATATGTCAAATAATACCTTATGAAGATTCAAATACATTTTATGAAGGCTGAAACATATTGTTAAATGTTTATGCCAAAAATGTATGTGGAACAACAAATCCATTTTTATAGTGACAAACTGGAAATTACCAGTTCTTCTTTCCAAGAATGAAGAAAGAGCTGCCATCGGGGATGGGTACAATCTTCTCTTTGGGCCCAGAGAACTCAGGCTTCATGGGAGCAACTCCTGCAGACGGAGGAAACAGAGAAGGTGTGAGCCTAACGTCATCTCTGCACGTCTGGTACGCATTGTGCTGTGTGGGACGGTTGGGTTACTTACCCTCCAGCCCCTCAATGGCCCTGAGCTCCTCGTTCTCCTGCCAATCATCTTCGTCATTCTGCAATCAGGAAGACACAAGATCAGCTGCTGAGTTATTTATTTTTTTTTTTTTTAGATTTGTGAACGCGTGACTCAACATGTAGGAAAGTGCACATCCTCTACCCCTGCATCTTCATCCTCTTTCTCATCATCTTCATCCCACTCCTCTTCCTCCTCCTTCTTCTCCCTGAAAAAAGTAAACGTCAACTAAATAAACATATGAGCTGCCCACACATGAGTGCTGAGGGACTGGCACCCATCTCTACTCCTCTCGCACACCATTCCCTACTCCTCACCCTAAAGCAGTGTGTCAAGCATAACAGTGAGCAGGATGAGGAATGTGGGTTTTTTGGGGGTGGGGGCTGCTGTAATGCAATTGAGGATGGTACCTTTAAAAAGGCTCATCAATGTAAGTACAGGTACATCATAAAAGGAAATGTCATGGAGATAAATCAATTTTATCTGTCTTTTCTCATACTTACTCCACCTTCTTTTTACTGCCCCCTCCAGCCAAGTTGTCCACAGCGATAGCCAAGAAGACATTGAGCAGGATGTCTGAGTGTCAAACTAAAGGAACAACTTCTTCTCCTTGCGTACTTTCCTAATGGAATGGAGACCAGACTGAGACAGGGACACCCTTGAGGGCTCACTCAATAGAAAGGATACAGTTTCCGCAGACAAAGAGGATGACAAAGTAAATGCACACCACCATGTTGGGGAAGACCGGCCCGCCATACGCCATGATGCCATCGTACATCACAGCGTTCCAGTCTTCACCAGTCAGGATCTGGTCACAGATGGACACGGAGACGAAGTCAAAATGTTTGTGATGAATACAATCATGACATCAAAATGACTCCATATATACTGTATATACAGTATGTACACTGTATATATTAATCGTATATTTATACACATGTAGACTATATAACATTTTAGGCTTTAGTTTATGTGTATGTGTTGGCTTAAGTGCATGTGCCAAATAGAAGGAAGATTTGCATGAACTTAGATGTATTCACATTTTAGCGACTTGTCTATTAACCCACATATCTACAGATCATTGAATTGCAATTTAAATTACTCATATCCCATCCCATCCCATTACGCTTAGTCTGTCATGCATTCCTAAGCAAGCCTTGAGCAAGATGTAGAACCCCTATGTCTTTAGCACCATACATTAATTTAATTAACATTGCTAAAATTCACTAACTGGTAAGTCACTTTGCATAAAAGGTCTGCATGTCATGCTTTTAGATTAGGGTAATGTGTTGGTCTGTGTTATTTGTGTGCAACTGCACACATGTTAGATCACCTGAAAGCAGGTGAGCAGAGCTTGAGGAAAGGAATCAAATGTGCTCCTCTTCATCTGAGTGTCATCAAAGTTGAATTTGCCTCCAAACAGCTGCATTCCCAGCAGGGCAAATATGATGAGGAAGAGGAAGAGCAAAAGCAATAGGGAGCAGATAGCCTTCATGGAGTTCAGCAAGGAGTTCACCAGGTCAGACAAGGCCGCCCAGTGCCTGGATGTTAGAGAGGGCATCGGCGAGTGAGTAAATGTAGGCTACATAATGAGAATCACTAGCCACGGTACTAGCATGATTAGCAATATGCGCTAGTGTGCTACCTTCTAGCTGTTGCTAGACACGCTGGTTCACAGGCTACATAATCAATTGCCTTTAAGCACATCATGACTGGAGCCACAGTAATAAAATAAAGAAACAGGAGTGGAAGGTGTCTGGTGATAAATCAGTAAAAATCTAAATATTTCACACTGCCATGAGAATAATGAACAATTGGCCCTCCACTACCCATGGAGTGATCTATGACATGGTAGGAGTGACAGCAGCAAAGTGCTCCATGACATCTAACAAACCCCTGCCCCAGTAGTGGCTCTAAAATGCTAATATATATATATATACAGCTCTGATAGAATTTACCGAGTCATCTTGAAAATCCTCAGCAGTCTTATGCATCGCAGCACAGAGATGCCGATGGGTGGCATATATTCCAGTTCTACGAGCATCGTCTCCAGGATGCCACCGCACACTACGAAGCAGTCGAAGCGGTTGAACAGCGCCATGAAATATATCTGCAGCCCGAAGGCGTACATTTTCATGGACATCTCCAGGGTGAAGAGAAGCAACAGGACCTTATTCGCTCGCTCTGAGGAAGGAAACAGGGTGTAGTCATGTCAATGACAGGGGGTCGGGGAGGAGACACTACATGTGAGCAGGAGGAGGAATGTATGTTAACCTTGCATTTCAGTGAGCCACTTGGGCTGCCCGTAGTGCTCTGAAGCACTGGCCAAGGTGTTGAGAAAGACCAGCAGAAGGACCAGCCAGTAGAAGTTATTAGTCTTGACAGCAACGCGACAATTCTTCCTAAAGGTATGATTCAGCTGGCAGAGCTGGTCACTGGAGAAGGAATTGTGTTAGTTTAACTTAATCAACTTAAGTACCACAAGAAAGTACCACAAACCATTAAGGGCTGCTATTGAACCAATAGTTTTCACCTTACCCTTTCATATGTACATAATCATTCAGCACCTAAAAGTAAAATGTGCAGCTGGTGCCAGTTTTCCCACTTTTCTTTATTACAAAATAATGTGATTCTACAAGCCATCACCCATGGTGTCACCAGTATTTGATAATTTTAAGGTAAGTAACCCCAATCATTAATATGGTTGTGGGTGTGATTTCTTGAGCAGTGGGCACTGTCACATGGGGGGTACATTTCTCTGCTCTCACCTCCTTGACCCACCTTCCAATACAGCATCTAATCAAAAACCATGGTCATTAACATAAAACTGCCATAAAGGGACTAGAACCACACAATTAAGCTATATGTTTTATAATTTGCTATAAACATCATCAAAGTAAATGTAATTGTTTCAATTACATTTCGAGTACAATATAGGATGTATAAAAACGTACCAGAAACTATTGGCCATCATCTTCGCCCTGAGGAGGAGAAACAGAGAATTCAAAAGAGGCTGGTGATATGACACTGCATGACCCTTCATGTCAAAAATACCTCTTATTTTACCCTTACATGAGTGAAGCACAGAAGCCACTGTCATCATCAAGATATGCAATGTCATCATCCGAGTCTGATTCTCCTGTAAATACAGTGGTCACAGCTGTTAGAGAGCTACCTAACTTTACACACTACTGGATACATACTGTATAGCAGGCAGTAGGAGCAGTCATACCTCCATCCTCACTGTGTTTGTACCAGCCAAACTTCTTCATCATCTTTTTCTTGGCGATTGCAGCGCCTTTGAACAGATAAACATATTAGCTCCAGAACCTTAAACATAAGATGTACAAAATGATGTGTGTACATTGTGTGTGTTTTAAATATTACTTTAAGTTAGCCCTGATACAGTAATGTCTGTATGTAAGACATGACGTACTGTATGTACTGTACAGTATGATGAATAACATACATATTTACTGTAAGTTGCTTTGGACAAAAGTGTCTGCTAAATGCTAAACATTTAAGTGTGTGTGTGTATGTGTGTGTGCGCGCGCGCGTGTGTGTGCGCGCAGTAAACCCACGCTTGTTTCCTTCTTCGTCCACATCCTCTGCCTCTATGAGCCAGTCCATGTAACCTATCATGTCTTCCTCCATCTGCTTGCTCTCCTGGGCCTTCTGTAGCTCACCACGTGCCACAGCCTTCTCTCTTTCCTTGGAGAACTCTCTGCACGCACACGCACACACACACACACACATTACAGTCAATAGAGCGGTCAACAGCGCACAAACTCTAAGAAAGAAGTTGACCAGGTCAACCATATTTGTATCATCTATCTCTTCAGTAAATTATTGGTGAACGATAAGTTTATGGTCACCTACCCGCTCAACACACCCAAAACAAGGTTGATAATGAAGAATGATCCAAAGATGACCAGAGAAACAAAGTAAATCCAGGGAATCTCAAAACCAATGGCATCATTCATCTATATAAACACAGAAAGAGTATATTTGCGATTACTGTGTACAGGAAAGAGGTCATTATTGGAAACTGTAGTATGTGGAAATATGCCTTAGTACCCAGTAAAGAACATCTGTCCAGCCCTCCATGGTGATACACTGGAAAACAGCCAGCATGGCAAAGAAAATGTTGTCGAAGTTTGTGATGCCACCATTAGGCCCCTCCCACTTGCCCCTGCACTCAGTCCCATTGAGTACACAAAACCGCCCATTGCCAGCAAACGCACATGGTGTTGGGTCATCATCCACCATTAATTCTACAGAAAGTAATCCCAAGGGATAAGATTAGGTCATTAAGTCAAAACATCAATTACAAACAGCAAAAACAACATGCAACTTTGTAGCGTTTACCCGGGCTTAGGGTTACAATAACAGTCCTACTACATACTTGTATATCAGACACATACACTATGTGAACTGTGAGTTAGGATTATCAGAGCAGGGACCTGTGCCACCGTAGTAGCACGTTTTGTGCATTCTGCCGAGGAACAGCTCCAATCCGATGATTGCGTAGATGATGATGACGAACATGACGAGCATGCCAATGTGGAGCAGGGGAACCATGGCTTTCATGATGGAGTTCAACACAATCTGTAGACCTGCAAAGCCACAGTGGACATGGTGTATCGTACACATGCAATATTACTGATTATTATGATTCATATTAGTGTTGGTGTCCTGGAGCCTTATACAACAGGGGATGGGACGGTCATAAACAGAACATACTTTTGGGGCTGTGGCTCACATGAAAACCACCGCGCTGGCACACATGCACACACAGACACGCGAGGAGGAACGCACTTGGCACGCCAGACACGAGCCTGAGAGGTCTCAACACTCGGAACGCCCTGAGAGCCTTGACGTCCAAGCCTCCGGGTTTCCCTGCAGCGTGATGAGCCGCCCCTGGTTCATGGTCTGTCATAGCCTCCGCAATCACACTGAACAGCCTGCGTGGACAGAAAGAATCCTGCTGGATGTCCTGCATCAAAACGCATAGGTGGACCCACAGAGGCAGCTGTGGAAGGCGGCTTAACCTACCCGACAATAACAATGACGAAATCAAGCAGATTCCACCCGCTGCGTATGTAGGCACTAGGGTGCATCACCAGGCCATAGGCTAGGATTTTAGTAAAGGTCTCGATGGTGAAGATGACAAGGAAGATATATTCCACTTGTTCCTATAAAGAGGAAAGATGGAGTATAGATGGAATATAGTTAGACTTCACATAAACATATTCACGTGAATGACAATATAATGACACTTTAGGTATATGTGTTGGTACTGTAGTTGTAGAGTAGCAAACGTTTGAAAGGACGTCGAGACGTCTTAAAATACTAAATGACACACTGTTCACAGCGAATGTCAATTGAAAAATAACATTTACAATTCGAATGTGCCAATCAATAAAATGCTTCAGCAGCCTCTCAGCTCCGATGATACCATATCCAGCCGAAAATGCCACAGCACAACACTGTAGCTTTCTGACCTCTTAACCCATTGCCTAACACGTGCCTTAAGTAGGTCACGGACCTCTTTAACCTTCTTGTATTGTAAGTCGCTTTGGATAAATGCGTCTGCTAAATGCTGTAAATGTAAAAGTTCCCATATTATTATATATGTACGTATACATTATTTATTTGTGGATATTTTCATTGTTTTAAAGTATTGTAACCAGGGCATCGATGAAAATATGGGCACTGATCTCAGTCCAGTTTCCCTGGATAAATAAAGGTTAACTGAAGCATCTTGAAGTAACTAAAGTAACTCTCGTCTGTCAGTGAGAACACTCACCAGGTTGTGATTGGTAGGATTAGAGTCGTCATCTGGATAGGGCTTGGTAACGCCCATGGCCACGCAGTTGGCAAAGATGGCAAGAAGGATGAATATGTCGAAGGGCGTGCAGGAGGGCAGTTAAGGCTACAACGGGCCTGCATCGTTTGACATACAGTACTGTCCCTGACTGGTATTTTCTATCTGTTTGTACATGCATGTGTTTACAGGTGAGTCCGTGCAGTCCTCATGGCCGACTGCACGGACTCACGTATAAACTCGGTAACATACAACCCTGAGTGTTACCATGCAGACATAAAGGATATTTCCATTCTACCAGGGCCAGGGCCGCCATACGAATGGGGTTGCTGAGGGTGAGACAGCAGAGGGCTCGCGGGGCCCTGAGGGCAGACGTGTTTGCCTGCATAGCCTTCTTGGCGCCCCCTCCTCTCTTCCTGGCAGAGCCGGTGGAGCCCAGTGTGTCTGTTTTTCCGCCGTCGACCCCACCGGGGCCATCTGCCAGAGAACAGAGGATACAAAGCCATGATGTACTTATACATAAGAACTAATATATAATATAAGTACATAAGGATAAAAAGAATATAAGGATTCACAATGGGCATTCCTTTATTTTATTAAAGTAAATATTTAATGTTATTTTAAAACATATATTTAACAAATCTATAGATCTAACACAAAATATCACTGGAGAATATTAAGCGTTCCTATATTTCTATGAATCAAGCCTTAATGTAGCCTACTGTATGCACATTCATGCATTTGCATAGAATGCACCCAGCCTACAGTAAGTATATTGTATGTGTGTGTGTGTGTGTGTATGACAGTGCGTTAGATGAACAGGCAGGTATTGTGTATTGTCCCGAAGGCTTCACAGCATTAGACCAGCTGTGACCTACTTCTTTAAAGAGAGCAGCATGACACTTTAGCCTGGCGCTCCCTCCAAGTAGAGCAGCGCACACCTGTTGAGTTAAGGCCTCAAAGCAAATGTATAAAGGAATGCTATTACTCAAGATACGCTATCGGAAAACAGGAACATAATATGCCTTCATTTTGGGATTTGGAATTTTATACACAGAACATTTGCCAGGGTTAACGTTTAACTAATCTTGAGAACACTGTTACAATAGCCCATTTCTGTTGATTTAATTTTGCTCTATAAATAAAACCTCAGTAATTCCATCCCAAAGGTACATTACTTGGCCTACAGAGTGATAATCGCCCTTACCAAACTATAAACACACGCTAAATTGGATGGATGCATTAGAATAGTCTACTCGTGACTTCAAAGGAAATTAGCGGTGCACAATAGAAATGCTACAGCATATTGACATATATACCTCGTTTCGCCGCATCCATGTCCGCAGTTTAACAGCCACTATCACTTCACAAAACCCACCATTCACTCCTCAGGGAATCTGTGGTGCAGGATGGACCACAACTATTACTAGAAAAATGTCTTCATCATCGGCCCCATGAATCGATGTGTCGCCCTTATGTATGCAGTAGCACGCCGGTTCAGCTGAGCCATATGGTTATTTACCGTACTGTAGCATACTGTAAATCTTCTATCTCATAGAGCTATTTAAGTCGTTATTTCTTGTATTTTCGCCCACGTGTCAATGAACACATTCCCATAACGCCGATGAAAATGAAACGTATCCTCCTCCAGCATTCACAATCGTCAGCTGTCAGGATTAAACTAATTGAGCCGTTTAAAAGGATGACTGAAAAGCTTAAACTGAGGTAGAGGTAGGCCTTCATGGGAGGAACTGCTTAGAAACGTTTTGGTGACATTGAATGTCAAGGTACCAAAATGTGCTCGGGGGAGAGCCTTCTATGAAACAATTCAGCTCTGGATCAGTGCTCGTGGAATCTTATGAAAGAAGATGAACTTAGAAAATTGTTAGAACCTTGGACAGCAACAGATAGCGACATGCATAGGGTAGAAAGGAGGTGCACCTTCTCAGTAATGACTGAGCGCTGTCAGGATTTACAGTAGTCCTTGTCCATTATGAGCTGCAGATACACAGTTGTTTTTAAAGCCGTTAGCACTTACACGTATGAGTGTCTGTTTATTAAATGTTATTTGTAAATCTGTTTAACCAAAAACAATAACGATAAACAAGTTGAGACAACACAATCAACATTAAACAGTAAACACGTTTTAAATATCAACACAAGATGATGCTACAAAACCATATATTGCCATGCCATATGCAATCAATTTAAATGCAAAGAAAAGGTGTTTCATGGTTTCATTACTTAGATAGCATGGAGGCTCAAGTAATAATGTAAACAACAAAACACAGAGATTCGATGTTGCCAAAATACATACAAAAAATATTTTTATTTCAACAACTATACAAATTGAATACAATTTTGAAAGCTGCCCTCTGAGGCTAGACCTATTGGGAAATATAAAATGGAAAATGTGCAAAAACTAAATAAATCAGTTACATATCAATTAAAGTTACTAATAATATATGCTTACTATCTATTTTGGAAAACAAACATTTATATACCAAGACAACAGAATCTTTGGTTTGAAATTATCCACACTATAATACAACTTATACTTTATTATGTATCTTGTTATCTTATCAATAGTCACTGCAAACGAATTGGATAAATGTGGTGCTATTTATACATTTTTGTACATCTGACTCAAAATATCATTGCAGAGATTTAACTAATAACCACATAGACTACTACTTCAACAATCTCACAGTTGATGATGCATGGAATAAATATGAAGCCTAAAAGCCCTTTAGAAGAATCACTGGTAAACATGGAAAAAACTGTTTATACAGTAAGTAATTAGTGGCAGCAATACACCCCTGAGGTATAATAACATAACGTGTTACTACAGTACATGACACTATGGAAGTGAATCAGGGACCATATCATAACCGTATCCACCTGATACCTGAGGTGTCACCCAAGTGTGGAGAAGTGTGATTATGTGGTCTAACTCACTGTACCCATTGTGTCTTCTACTGAAACTGTCCCCTGCCACCCTGTGGCTGACCGCCGTCCTTCGGAGGTAACTGACTTGGATCGTCTGCAAAAGGACTTGCTGGAGAGGGGACACACACAAGACACTTATGCCTCTTTCGCTATGGGAGTATCATAAGTATAGTATTTATACACTGTAAATTACTGTGTAGTTATTTCATCTAAACATTAATATTATGATCAAATATCTTCATATATATATATACACACACACACACACACACACACACACTTTGCTGGGTTAAATAAATGCTAAAAAACCATCAAGAAAGCTCAAACCGCTTTACTTACGGTTTTGAAACTGCTGTGCGGTATATCTAGTAAGAAGTATCCCAAATCCTTCGATCAAAGCGAGCAAAATCCCACCCACCATGGCAGACCCCATCATAGCTAAAGGCCCACCTGAGAGGTTCAAGAATCAAACCAGTAATTCTGATGTGATCACTGAAGCGGAAAGAATATTCTCACTCAGAGTCATAGAAGTGTTTCTTTTACACACTTACTGCGTGCTGCCAGGACCGCCCCAGTCATGGCACCACTGGTTATAGAGTTCCAAGGATCCTCTTTTCCTCGAAGACGCACCAACCCACAGTCAATTGTGGAAAACAGTCCACCCCAAACGGCAAAACTACCTGAGAAGAAAACAAAAAGAAGGGAAAAAAAGAAAAAGCAGGGTTAATTAATATGCAACTTTTCCAAATAAAATATTTTGGCAAATGTTTGTCAAATAAAAGCAGTCACAGCCTGCATAGTGTAGGAGAAAAAAAAAAGCACTACAGAAAAGAAATAACCAAAAAGAATAACCAAACAAGCATTCCTCACCAGCAATCTGTGGTGCTCTTATTCTTACAGCATTTGCGCTACCTTTCAGTCGGTGTTGAAACCCCTGTGCAAGGAATATAATCATTGGGATCTGGTGAGTGAAGGTGAACTTACAAGATAGTGAGTGGCAGGAAAGTTATCTACACAAACTCACCACAGGAGCATTACGAAAACCCTTGATCGACTGAAATACACCACCGCCAATTGCACCCATCGTGAAGGCACCTCCGCAATCATCCACTATCCTCCAGGGACTGGAATTGTGGAGCGTAAAATAAATGCCATAATTATTGAAGGACCACATTGTTAAATACAAAAAAGGATAAAAATGAAGGTTTGTAATTTAACCTGAACCTCACACAATATATAGTAACATATGTTATGATCATAATATCATATATATTAATATTAATAATAATAATAATAATAATAATAATAATAATAATAATATTATATAAAAAGCACTTATATAAAAATAAATACATAAGCAATCGATGTCCTTATTCTAGACATACAATTCAGGCGTGATAGCTAGTTTATCTAAAAGGTCATAGTGTACATGCTGTATGACCTCACTTTATGTCACATAACTGTACTCGTTGGACAGTGTGAAGCTTTATCACTACTGTACCTAACCCTGACTCTTCACTAAGCTGGCCAGCCAGCTAAAAAGTACAGTAGGTCTAATTGAGATAATATACAAATATACAAAAGTTAAATACACTAGTTACATAATGGTGTACTGTAAATATTATGGCATTACATAGCATACACAATAACTGTGATAAACATTTCAGATTAAAGGCATATTATACTTTACCATGGCTCACGGGCATATTCCTCCATCTTTGTTTAGTTCTAGAGTTGATGATGTCATCATTGTGCGCAGGGTAGCCTACTGTTGAGCCGTACTGCATCCCAGCCTTGTAGCTGCTTGTAGCAGTCGGTAGGACGATTTTCTGGCAACAGGTAACAACAAAACCTATATACAGTATATATATATGTAAGAATAAGGTAATCGTTGAAAATATTTATAGATTGAAAATATTTCAAATTGTACAAGGGTCTCGTTTATTGCAGTCATATTTCTAGTGCATCCTCAGATAGGCTAGCTGCCGTGGCTAACCGAGTTGTGTATACTTTCAATAATGGAGAAAACAACAATTTTCACAACGCCAGTTCAAGGGGATACCTTCGATTCCAGAAATGTTATATTGCACCAGCAATAATATTATCGAGAGGATTGTAATGGTGGCTAGTAAGTACAGTGTAAGGTTACCAGGTACTGTACATAGGATGTTAACGTGAGTTATCAGATAATGAGTTGAATGTGGTAATTTAAAGTAGGCTTACTTTGAGTTACTCATTTGGATTTACATTACATGTTTGTAAAATAATGTGAATCTGCAAAACTATAGGAAGTGTGGTGGCGATAAGGAAAGGACGTTAATGTTGACTTTATTTTGTTTTTCCCTTTCATATAGGATGCCACTTCCTCCAGCATTGCTAGCACGCCTGGCAAAGAGGGGGATTGTGAAACCAACAGATCATGGTAGGTTATTTGTAATTGATAGCAATGCATTTGGGTATCTCCACTTTCGTGTCAGCAAACAATGTTATTGCCACATTTAATCAGATACAGAAGAGGAAATTATTGCTGAAGATTATGACGACAACAATGTAGATTATGAGGCCACCAGGCAAGAGAATCTGCCACCAAACTGGTACAAAGTATTCGACCCCGTTTGGTAAGATACCTATCTAGAAATACTTCAATCAAATAATCATGGCATTTGATATTTCTCTTGTTGACATTATTGCTTTGAATGAGAATTCGGTTTTCTCTAGTGCATTACCCTATTAGATCTTTATATTTTACAACCCACAGTGGACTCCCTTACTACTGGAATGTAGAGACTGATCTGGTTGCTTGGCTGTCTCCAACTGACCCAACATCTGTAATAACAAAACCTGCCAAGAAAATAAGAGGTAATACAGTGTAATCACAACATAAATATGCATATTTAAAAAGGTCATTATTATATAGGCCTATTTAAAAATATTTGTTTGTAGTCCTTTTGAAATGTCTGTTGAATTTTTGATTTGTTTGTGGTTGTTTCCATTCAGTCGAGGGAGTAGACGACAAAGTTGAGAGGCCATTTGAAAAGCCATTTGAAAAGCCATTTGAGAAACCAGACAGAGAACGTGACCGAGACAGGGATTGGGAAAGGGATCGGGATGATGGGAGAGACAGACGGAAGCAAAGGAGAGATGACATTGCCCCTTACAGCAAGAACAAAAGAGGTAACAGTTCAATCACCCTCAACAAAAAAAAATCATTTGTATTTTTGGTTCTATTAATAAGCCAATTTTACAATAACTGGTCTCTCTGCTTTACAGGGCGAAAAGATGATGAGATGGACCCTATGGATCCAAGCGCTTATTCTGATGCTCCAAGGTAATATTCTGGTCATCATGTAAATCAGTAATCTCCTCTAAAAAGATAAGTCACATAAAATGAGCAGACAATCTATAGAAAAAATCTTCTTCCCCTTTTTCTTTATATAAATAGGGGCTCGTGGTCCACTGGCTTGCCCAAGCGTAATGAAGCTAAGACAGGTGCAGATACAACCGCAGCAGGGCCCCTGTTCCAGCAGCGGCCATATCCTAGCCCAGGAGCTGTCCTGAGGGCTAATGCAGCAAATCAACCACCAAAGGAATAAAACAGACCTCCCCTAAACAGATGAAGAAACAGAACTCTATAGCTTGCAGATGAAAGTCCATAAGTTAATTATTTTTTATTTACCACCAGTGAATTACAGTGTAAATATACTTTTTTTTTTTTTATATAAAACTCAAACGTTGACTGTACTACTATGACCATCTGAGTTGATAGCATTTCCTAATAAATTGAGTATTTGGTAAAGTGACTTGCTTTAATTGCCTTTTTTGTTCTTGCAATAATGTTTTACAAAGACCTTTTAACATTTTTATTACAAAAGCACACTATAAAACAATTTAGAATCTTTTGCATTTCATTATTTTGCCATACATTATTTTTTTAAATAAAGTCGTCTCCACCCACACAAGTGTTTTGAGATAATTTGGTTGACAAGTCATCTCAGTGAGCAATGGGAGGAGCTACTGTATATTCTAGGTCAGCACCATCTCAAAATAATGTCATTTGCACCTTACAGGTGCCAGAAAAACAAAATGAAAATGCAGGTTGTGAGTAACTATCCAAACTACCTCAAAACAGTAATGTGGATGAACAAGGGATGTCAGAGAGAAAAGACTAGTGGTCTCCCAGGTAGTGACAAACAGAGTCATAATCCAGTGTGAACAGCTTCTCCTCATACCGATCCAGCTGTATCATTGCCTTGCACTTGTCCCGGTCGCGCTGCAGAATACGACCCACCTAAAAACATTTGAATATGAGTGATAACAGCAACTACGTCATTTAAAAGTAAACCGTACGCTTAGTTATTACATCCCCAAGAGAAAAGAATGATTCCCTGCTCACCTGTCCCCTGTGTTCACCAAGCACAACCATTACGGCATCAGCCTCACTCTTTGGCACAATAGTCTCCAGCATTGCCTGATTTATATCTACAACACAACACAAGGATTGGTCAGCAGTGACTGAATGGAAAGGAAGAGGTATTTTTAACAGCGGTTGTTCAGGTGCGTGCACCCTCCTATTATGTGCTTATAAATGACTCACCGTCTACCAGTCTTCCCTCTTCAGTCCGACACACACAGGTGCTTGGCGTCAGAACATCCTCAACACGCATCTAGAGCAAAACAGTACCATATTCAATGTAATCCCCATTAAAAAGAATAAGAATTCACATGCCAAAATGTATTTTGAATTAATTAAGAGCAGACAATAACTGGTGGGGGGTGCAGACACAGTGCTTAGTGATCACCTTGGAGTTGTAGTATTTACCCCCCTTGAAAGCTTTGTCTATAAAGCGCACTTTCAGGTCTCTTTGGAGCCAGCAGGGGGCAGCTGGTATTTGGCGTGACTCTTTCACTGGTGGCTTGTCCCTGGAAAGGGAGGAGATATTGATTTATTCAAAAGAAATACATAATGCATATTACAGCTAACAAGTTTATACCAACAATGTATTATGTTCATTTCTGATTTGTGTTATTACGATTGCTTTTGACAACAGCAAGGTTTAAAACAATTTATTGTTATAATCATGAAGAAACTATTTTCTAATGACCAATATAGATGGTCAATGATCACAAATACCTTTCTTGACTTGATTCTCTGTATTTTCTCTTTCTTTCATCTTTGCCTCTATTATCCCCATCTCTTTCAGAGGACTTGTGTTTCACCCTGTCATCACCTTTACTCCTCTTGTCTTCATCCTCGCGCCTGTACCGTTCCTTCTCCTTTTCTCTTGCTTTGTGGGCTTTACTGAGGCGACCTGTCAGGCAGAACAACACCATTGAAACTGATGCCTGGTCATTAAGAAGGTAACATAAGCCATGTTTTAGCAATGTAAAGCAATTTCAGTAAAATGCTACCCACATGTAGCGGAGTTCACAGCTGCCTGTACGCCACTGGGTGGCAGTACTAAGTCTTAGAAACACCGTTTTGGGTGTAAATGTAAACAGTTGAGAGCTAAACATGTATCATTAACACTGCTCCATTTAATATGGTGTGTGAGATGGACATGGATTTGTTCCCCTCTGTTCAGTGTATATTACGGAAAATAAATGCTGCATCTGTGTGGCTGTTTATGGTTTTATATCTAGCAGTGGCTCAAATGTTACCATGCTTCTGCATGGTGAACCATAATGTTGCGGGAAAATAAGCAATTAAGAAGAAACAAAACACCACTATATCTGGTCTAAATACAATGTTATTTTGATTATGTATTATTCATTTAATTAATAACATTTTTAAAATAAATGTATTTTTTTTTGTGATTGGTTTGTGAGCAAAGACAAACAAATCTGCCTCATTATTCTGCATGACGTGAATTTATGGGATATAAAGGGACATGCTCTATGCTGCATTACCAGTTATTTTCTTCAACAATGTGACAATTTAACAAAACATATCACTTACTGAGGTCCTTGCTGTATTTTTCATATTCCTTGTGCTCAACCAATTTTATAGCGTACTGACTGACTGTCACAGTTTTGCCGCCAATGGCCAGCTTCACCACAACCCTGGCATTGTCTGGATCTACACCCTCTATCTGCAACATAGGAATGATAGCAAATGATTGACAAAACACCAGGCAATCGTGTGCTATAGACATAAGAAAGAATCATTAGAGATTAGCATCACACGCAAAAGACATTGGAAATGCATTATTGTACTCCCTTCCATTACACAGATGCAATTGTTTTACTGTATTGATTAGGTGGGTCAATAGTTGTACATCAATATATGCAAACAGGGTGACGATACCTTTCCATATAGCTCTTTATGTGCCCCAGACTCAACCAGCACACACCCACCAGGCCCCAGTACTAAGCCCTCTTCCTTCTCCCGCTCATCGCCTGGCTTGGGGGGACGTCGATGTTTACTGGGCTCAAGGTCCCTTATTGCTGAACGATCGGCTCCGAGACCCAAGCCTTTCGGTCGGAGCTGGTGCTCAATAGGCTTCACATCTCTGATGCAAACAGACAGGGGAGCAACAGCAGTCAATCAATGGACAAGGAGTTCAGCATGTGCAGGGTGAAACGATGGACAATGAGAAGCAGAAGCTTGTGTAAACAGCAGCACAACAGCCTCTGTATGGAAAGTAATATTACAGTACATGGCCACTGTTGATCTACAGTATTACTATAAAACTAAAGGGGGGGGGGGGGGGGGTTAATTTTTCATTTGGAGGATAAAATAATCTTATGACAACAATAATAATGTGCATTTGTGTTTTTGTAGTGTAATCTGTGATATTTAATTAACCTAGATCTGCAAATGTAAAATGCAAAAAATTTTGAATGCATCTTGAAATGGCTTACATCAGTGCTTTTCAAAGATATGTGGCATGAGTACACACAGCAGTTGTGAGCACAGCCAGAGAGCCCGCAAATAGTTGTAAGAACCTCCCGCCATACATTTGCACCAATGTACTATAAACAGATTCTGACTAGTAAGAAGGAATCTTAAAGTGAGCCTTTCACAGTATTACTTACTGTTTAAAAGTTCGCCCAATGCCTTCTCCTTGCTTCCATCCCATCCCCTTGAGCATAGCGAGTCCATAAGCCTCCACTGGAACGCTCTCATAATCTGCCTCTGTGGACTGGAAAACAAAAATAAAGAAATAAAAAAACTTCCATTAGATAACCACACAAACCTATTCTTGAGTCATACTACTGACATCCCAGCATGCACATGCCTAAATTATATGCTTATGTAATCTTCAAGTTGTCACAGACTGAAGCGTTGCTGATGCTGGTCTTACTCAACTCTCTTGCTCCAGGCCAACACTCAGCTCAGGCTGAACTAGAAGTACCCCATATCAAGCTAGTAAACCTAACTCATTTCTTGCTCTACTGAAGGAAAGCTGAGAGTGCGGAGACGGCTGCATTAAAATGAGCAGAGGGACACTGTGAGCCAGCTTCTCCACTCTGAAAATGCTCCAGTCACATCCACAGTGAATGTGGACAGAAACGTGATAGTAGTAGACCGTTCAGTGGTTTGTGATGATAAGGACAGCAGAACACAACAGTCTGTCTGCCTTGGTTTGATGGTTATATAATGTAAGCTACTCAGACTGCCCTGTAAAAGTCACATGCATCTTCAAGTGTAAATAACTAACACACACACAATTCTATTTGATTTTAGACATTCCAGATTCCACATTTAGGTTTCACTCTACATGCCACAAATTGTTTAATGCACAATTTCCCCCCTCTGAATTAATCTAAGACACGATATCCAGGATTCTAAACCACTGATAACCTACAGATAATAGATGTAACCTCCAGGTTTAAGTAGAGGATTTGTGACTGAAAGCCAGATAGTTGGATAACTATATAATAGCTTGAATCAGCAGCGGCAGTAGGGTACTAAGGAACAGGCTTGGTTGGGCTACAGCCCAACAAAGAATCGTTTTAGCCCCAACATGGAACAATATAGCCTACTGCATTATTACACACATTATTGCTGTGTGAAGCTGGCAGGCATTAGGATGCAGTGTATTGATGTAGTGCGTTACACAATACACTGATCTGAGTTCAGTATCAGATCTATTCAGTATCCCCGTAGGTACTCAGCATAAAGGATCCTTAACACCAAGCGCGACGCAAAAAGTCCACGGGAAATCATTTAAAATGCATTATACTAAATTATACTATAGACACACACAATGCATATTGTTTGAAATGTGAAAATGGGACATTTTAAATGTTTCAAGGTTGATTTTCCATACTTTCACACAGTGATTAGACCAGGTTTAACCAATAACAATAAACCATGATGATAAGAAAGGTTTACATTCTGCTGCAGTCAGTAAGTATCGCTTCAAACCTCGGATATGATTATAGTACTGTATGTTAATATTAGACATTTTTTATAGTGACAAAATTGCATTGGCACACCACTTGCCTACATAGGACATACTGTAATGATCTCCAACACATACGTATTTTAACTGGGTCAATTTCATCCTGAAATACTGCCTGACATTTCTGCTACTCCTGGCCCGGTGTCTCTGTCTCTGTCTCTCTCTCTTACTTTCTGTGTGTGGAGTGGGACATGTGATACAATGTGTGGGGTTTGTAACGAGTTGAAATATTATTAATAGAATTGCCTAAATTCAGAAGAGTGACTGTCTGTTGCTCTAGATGTAAGTTTGTGTGTGAATAAAAAGTCAGTGCAATCATCTAACCCATAGCATCCTAATGTGTGATATTTCTAGTGGGAAGGGTTCTATTGTGTAGGCTATACTGAAATTCAGATAATGATTTGATCCCCAACCACTGTATGGATTAGCCCCACTGCCAAATAAAAATAAATCTGTCACTGTCAATGGTAACATAAACAAAAGAAAAGCTAATATTAAACAATATCGTAATGTTGTTAATTTCACAGTTAGTATTTGTGACCACAGCATCTATGTTGGTACTTACTGATTCAGGTCGGAGGTCCACCTTGATTTGGTCTCCATCTTCAAATCCTTCTGGCACTTGGTTTTGCATTAGCAGGGGAATGGTAATGTTGTATTCTGTCTTAGGCCCATTCTGCCACTTCTCCTGTTGCCTCCGAGACTCTGTATAAACAAAATATGTTTAACAGTTGATGCTCATGGAAGCGGTACGTGTGATTTTACCCAATAGCCGTCTGCCCTACTCTGTCCGTACCTTCAATAAGCTCCTTGACAGCCTGAGATTCCTCAGAGCTCTGCTCCTGGTCTGTCTGTTCGGTTTTGGACCCAGCACCGACATTGCGCTGGCCCGGCTGGTCTGCTCGGTCCGGCCTGCACCAGCGGTTCCTCTGGATGAGGGGAATGATGAGCTCTTTCGGCTTCTCAACTGGCTTTGAACTGAAAGGACGGCAGATACATTTAATAAAAGCATATTTTAATAAAGTAACATAACAGGTGTATAATCTGATTGGCGTTCCTTAGTTCCCAATTAACGATTGCCTAAGTTTAATGTACTGTGGGTGGATATAAAAAAAAGCGATAGCTAACAGTAGTTAGCATATGTAGCATACCTTTGCAGTTCTTTGTCATCAATTCCGGTCAAGTAATCTCGGTCAGTTTCCTTTTTTGTGCTATCGCCAATTGATGGTTTGAATTTACTTACAGTCTTTGTGAAAGCAAAAGACACTACCGCTGTTTTTCTTTCCTCCTGGTCTTCAGAGGCACCCGACGAATTTATACCGTCACCGCACGACGCCATGGTTGTTTGGAAAACTATACACCTAATAGAAAGGAGTTGTGGTACTTGTAGTTTTACTATGACTTCTGCAATTTGTTCCGTGTTATCAGTGACTACAATTCCCACACGTACTATATAACTTGAGCCACAACAACATTCGTCCATGCGCTTCACCGAACATTTGGTTGGTTTCCATACTGTACAGTGTCTACACGCAACTGTCTTAATACCGATTTGTAGCTATAGTGACTCACAAAGTCACCAATTGATGTAGGCCAAACTACACTAAACTTATAAGTGACATTTTTAGCCTAGCATACCCATAACTCTTAAATTGCAAGACCATGCACGATCAGTGATGGGCAATTAAAAAATGTCCAGAATGATTTGTAAAACCTTAGAGACATGAATTACAAGATTAACATGTGCAATTGTATGCTAGACTTCCATTGTGACGTTTGGACTACAGGACTACCTTTTTGCCAAAGTGCAAAAAGTGATGTTGCTGATGCAAGTACACATTATTAGTCCTATAGAATAAGGGGCGGTACTTTCAACTATTCGTTTCCTCTCCCTAATTTTCCCAAATCCTCAGACGACTCGTTTGCCTATTACTATAATCTTTAATTGACAAATGGTGTTTTGTTTTGTGAATACGAATAGTCTAAAAGACACTTTTGTAGCCGATCTAATATGCAAGTGAATATCGCACTTTTATGCTGTGAAAGCACCGCGTTGGCAGTTCATTGACACCTCTACCCGGCTAAAATTCGATTTTGAGGTTATTTTTGTCTTGACTTATAGCACTTAGTAAAGATTTATATTAGGCTACCGTAAATGAAAAATATATAGCCTACCGTTTTTAATAAGACAACGGGAGCCATGAAGGTGAGTTTATGGAATTGTCTTTATTGGCAAAGTCAATTAGGACTTGAAACACAACGCAAACTAGTTTGAGTTAAAACGAGCATTTTGTTAAGGGGAACCTTCCCCGCTGTATTCCAAAGTGAGTGCGGTGACTGGGGATTTATAGAGGAACGCTGTCAGATTTGACTGTTTTTTTTTCTTCATCTCCTGGATCATCACGGGTCTCGTGCTCAGAGCATCCTCTCCACTAGTATCCAAATATTGCGTCTAGGGTGAACATCGCGTCTGAGTTTCTCTGGGCTTGTGATCGCCACACCAATTTCACATTTCCTTTGTCGAGCTTAGTAAACAACTCGTATTTATTGATTATACTAAATATTTAATTACAGTCGGTTCAATGTATATAGACGCGTTTAAGCGGATCCTCTTTGAAAGGCTGAATTGCTTGAAAAGAATGTGTGTATGTCAGCGCCAAGGCAGGTAAGTATTTTGCCTAAATACAAAATCTGCCGAAAAACATGATGACGTTTAAAAAAATGTGGGATACAGATGATGATAGCAGATTATGCTGATAAGGATGACACTGATTAGCGAAGTTTAACATTCACTTAACAGGTGATTTTAAACATTAGCGTGACTAAAAATATCTATTTAGGTGTACAAAGTTTGGTTTGGATCTTTTTTATTAGGCTTTATGATGATGCTTTTGGTGTTTATTTGTCCTATTTAATTCTTGCATCAGCATCTTTTTTGTTATACAGTGTAAACAAAGCCACATGTAAAATTGCACTGCACCTGTTTTAATCATGATATTATTCATATTTTATTCATGACTTGCGAAATTAGGAAGACTGTCAGGTGCGTACAAGTGAATGTAACATGTGTGTAGTGGTGCTTGCATGTGTAGCTCATATGCAGTCTGGATGTGCGTGTGTGTGGTGTGTGTGTGTGTGTGTGTGTGTGTGTGGGGGGGGTTGTTACTGTATGTGTGATTGGCTGTGTATAGGGTGTGTCCCCAAACTCATACCAATGAGCTTGTTTTCTATAATGAATGTGTGACCCCTGACTTATGTCCCTGTGTGTTGCTCTAGGGTTTGGATGCAGCGAAGGTTAGTTGGGTTATTATTAATCATTAATTAAGTGGGAGGTGCAGGAGGGAAAAATGCTAATAGCAGAGACCTCTGTTTTGAGAGTGGCCCTGCAAGCACACACAGTGCTGATCTTGAGAAGCCATGTTTTGCCTTCTTGCCCTTCAACCATGGGGCTCAATAGAATTGGTAAGTCTGATATCCATTTTGGACTGCGATTATACGACCTATAAGTTGTTGTCATGCATTAGTCCTCATTTTATCCCAGTGCTCAACTTAACAAGCTGCAAATGGAAACGCATGTCAATGTTTTTACATGAATCCACTTTAACTGCTAATGAGAAGGGCAGATGATGTGAGGCTCGTTTCTCCTCCAGTGCTATTAATGCTTGTCAGCCGGGAGTGGTTGATTGTCTAATTATGTACCCCTTGTGTCCTTTGCGTTTATGCATATTCATGGTGTTGATTTTAAGGTGTGGTTGGAACAAAGTGGTGGTGGTGGTGGTGGGGAGGTTTACCCTTGACAGGGCAAGACAATACCAGCACGTTTCTCCCCATCTGTAGTCCAAACCTTTTGCTCTGGAGCCACTGCATTTGAATTCTGCAGTTGTTTCCCCTACTCTATTCTTAGCTATTCTTAGCTTAGCTTCCCCAGGTCATGTTATGGTCTGCCCAGGCGAGGCAAAACTCACTTAGGCTTGAGAAAACAATCTGTCGTTCTTGTCCCAATACTATTGACTAAGGATAAACCTTTGCTAGGTGATTGAGATTAGCAAGAGAGTACACAGTATCCACAAGGCTGTGAGTGTATATGCATAGAACTATGAGGATGTATCCTTGAGTCGGATCTGAGTTAAACAACTGGGATCAATATCAGGTGGTGAGACAGGCAGTAGGAAGGAGCGAGGGTCACCTTCACCCATCCTTACTGAATCAGCACTATATCTTTCACACATGCACTCCCACACACACATGAGAAGTAATGTTGGGTTGACACAATGTGACCTCACAAAACATACTAATTATCATGAACTAAAAGACCACCGCCCTTTAATTCCTCGTGAATAATTCATTTTTATATACTGTTTAATGTTGGATCACTCTCAAATCGTCTTCACGTCTTGTGCTTCCTGTTTCAATGTCTTTCAGTTGCCCCCTCTCTGCTTTTCCCTTTTCCCTTCGCCTTTATCCTTCGTCTTTGTTAAGGAGCTAAAGCGCTTCTCCACTCAGTTTAATTAAACTGCCCTATCTACCCAATGAGAGCTCATCTGTGATCTCAGCATGGACCATAATGCATCCTGGCATGCTGAGGGAGGGGACCTGTTGTTATTACAGGGGTCTTGATACAGCCTTGATAATGTGTCCACTTCCTCTGACCACGTTCCTGAGAGGTTAGCCATGCAGGTCTCTTAAAGGTATGTCACCTAGACTGCCGTGGTCTGGCGAAGCATGTGCATGGGTTTTGCATCAATCCAGTATTTAAAGGTATTTCACTATCATGCTACGATAGGTGTGATTTATTAGAGTCCTGGAGGGGTGCGTGTGTTTGTGTGAGTTAGTCATTGCCTCTGTGCATGTAACTGTATAAGTTCTCCTTTGAAATGTCTGTGTGTGTGCTTGTCGGAGAGAGTTATTTTGTGTATTTCATCCCACAAGCATTTAATCTTTTATTTTTAAATCTGTCACTGCTGTCTGTTTTGTGTCGAACACTCTCGTGCCCTAGATTTGAAGTGAGTGAGCATCAGTGAGCTTTCGTACAGTTAGTACACGTTATCTGCCCAGCTTTATGTAAATATGCAAAGGGAGAGGTCAGGGAAAAGATGCTGAATAAGAGAAGGTGTGAGCATGCTTGCGGAATACTCGTTTGCATTTCCTGTCTGCCGACTAGTCTGTTACAATGAATTTAAGGTCACAGCTTATTTAAGATGCTTTGCCTGGCTGACTTCCAGTACAGCCCGTGGATGGCTGGTGTGAGATTAGGATCAGAATGCACTATTTCAGGTTAGAGGGAAGATGTAAGCTCTGACACTACACAGGTTCAGAGGCTGGGAAGCAAAGGTTCAATCTAAGGTTTCATATTCAGCCAGCCATGCCATACCCATGCAAAGTCCGCTTCTTGCGGTTGGGAAGCCCCATGAAAATTTTGACTATTTGTAGAATGTAGAGTTTGGCTTTTAAACATTTGGATAAAGTAAAAAACAAAAGATACATGGTTAATAATAATCATTGCACAATCTATATATAGTGATAATGTCACTAACAATGTTGTTATATATCTGTCATTATGTTCTGATACATCTGTTCTTTATTCTCGGCAGGCAACTTATTGGGGAGACAGAGATATTTGTGAAACTAGTCACATACTAGCTGACAAAACACATGAAGCATTTTGAACCCACACTGACAATTCCAATTCACAGCCTCACTGCATGAACATTTAGTGTTCATGAACAAAATATGAGATACATTCAAATAATGTATTATCTATGTTAATATGACAGGGCACCCTCATCATAATAATTCACAGTTTAGAGTAAAACAAGATAGGGAAGGGCATGACTTCACAAAATTAACAGTAAATGGGTTCTCCACCAAAAAGAATTAGAGCTAAATTCAGAGGACAGAAAGATTAACAGAATTTTATTCTATAAAACATATAGCATATATAGTGTGTATTAGGTATACACATTGCAATTGTTACATATTGTGTTTAGACTATAGTTTGCTTGCTTTACTGAAGTTAAAGTGGTCAAGGCCTATCAGGTCAGTGATATATCCACAGCTAAGAGATGCCTTTGATGGGGATGAGAGAAGACATTTAGATTGACATCAGGAACGCAGAGAGTATAACTAGACATGTCAGTTATTGCTTTCTCTATACAGAAACCTGCTTATATGTTATTAAGATAGTTGCCAGATAGTTGATGCAGCCAGATGTGTGGGTCTTATGTAATTTTTCAAGTTTTCACACTTCCAAATTAAATTGTCAAGCCTGGTTGTTAGCCTTGTGGGAGCTGCTTTGCTATAGAATTCAATTAACCACTGTCTTAATTGTGGTGTTTTTCTAACGCTATTTTTCCTGAGGGTCTCTGAAGATTCTCACCACGTCATTGAATTATTGAATTCCACAGCAAGGCTCATTTAATGTTGTGTTGTCTGAGTTCAACTTGGTATAAATAAATTAGCAACCTGGAGCTCCAACCTGAAGGAAATGATTTGCAGTGTAATCAAGATATTTCTCTCTTAACTAGCGTCTGTCAGTGGTATGACATCATTATTAGGCCTATTTGTCTCCATGCAGGCAAATCATACAATTGTTTAAGGATGTACACGCTAATTAGCCCTGATTGATGTTGTTGTAAGAATGAACATAGTGACATTTACCTTAAAGGTGAAATTAACTTTTGTTAAACGCCAGCCTCAGTTGCTTGTTTACCTCAATATTTATTATTCCCTGCTTATGAAAGGGAAAATATCATTGACGTCCATTGCTTAGAGAAGCAAACTAAAGAAATGATGATGCATTCCAGTTTGTGAACAAACGCTTAACTTGTGGTAAAGTCCTTGTAAAGAAAGTAAGTTAAGAACAAAGAAATTGTAAACAAGCATTTTATTATAGCTTGCTGAATTACTAACAACTCCAGCATTTCACCATTCCAGAGTGCTCCAAACTCTGTTCATTTTGCATACTGCCTCTTAAGGGCCTGTAGCACATGCTTTATGTTGTCAGAATGAAGGAATATGGAGTAGAAATGAAGACTAACCTCCATGGAGAAAAGGCTGTGCCTTCTGTCCTTGACAGGATGCTCTGGTGTGAAGTTACACAGGAACACTAGGATTGCAAGGCAAGGAGCATGGACATATCGCTGGTAGGGAGGAAGTTTGTGTAACAGGATATGTGTTGGTCAGCTCTTTCCTGACCTAAAGGTCAGCATTTTCAATCGTGTTTTCTTTATATAGGGCTAGATATCCTCAAATTGGTGTATTGTTCTCCTGCCCTGTGCAGTTTAATTTGAGTTAGAAACATTGCTGTTTTGATTTGAAATATGAGCTCCATGAAGGGTTGTCATCTCACCCTGATGCTTTGTTGAGGAAAATCTAAAAACAACAACAAAACATAGTTTAGTCAACTTATGGCCAATAAGTCTTCTGTCAAAATGTTTATTTCCCTGCTGAAATTAAAGCTTGTATTATGTATGCTTATGCTGTTCTGAGCACAGCCACAGCACTGGGATGCTGCCTGGACAAACAAGTTAGAAATGTACTTTAATTTAATTTATTATGTCATGTTCCATATTACGTTTAAGTTCAACTGAAATTTTTTCCGTACAATTGTATTACAAGTGTGACAGAACTGTAGCTCCTGAGATTAAGCAAAGATAGCCAATTTGGTAACCTCTTTTTGACTTTTTGGAGATTTGGTGGATTAACATTGTATAGAAGGCACATTTGGACTTTAATTGTGGTTAATTGTTAATCAAGAATACCTTATAATAATCAGGAAGACCTTATCAATCCGTTTACTGCAAAAATGTTTCAAAGAATAACAATTTCTTGTCCCTAAAAAAAACAATCTCTATAGGAAGAGGATTATAGATATTGTTTATTCAAATCTTTAAAAATGCTTGTTCTTCTTGTGGCCTGTGTTTTATATTTGAACTATGGCCTGTTAAGGGTTGACAGAGTGAAAACTAGCTTGGCCAAGTGGTGTCAGTCATACCAAACCGCAATGCGACTTTTGTCCGATCTCTGTGGTGTAGTTTGGTTGATTATGGAAGGCTTTGCAGATTTTTCTGGCATAGGCAACGACACATTCTTGACCCGGAGCACTAGGTTTTAGGTTGGGGGAAAGGCAAGCAGTGTTTTCCAAACAAATACTTTCACATTACTTCTAACTCAAGAATCAATGCAATACGATGATATATGTTAAACACACTCTTTATTTCAGTCTGAGAAATACCATTAGGTGTAACCATCGACCGCCACATCAAATTGTGTTCCTGCTGCTCATAATAACACAGCCCAAATACATTTTTCAACTGAAACATATTCTGTTATTTCTGTGAGTATTATCAGCAACTGCTCTTTTTAAATATTTCAAGTGATTTATAAGCTGTCCTTTGCATTACCATAATATGGACCCATGCTCTGATGGCAGTGTGTGTTGTGAATACACTCAGATGAGTGCACGCAGGGGGGAAAGGGGTAGAGGTTTGTTGAATCAACATCAGAGACATGAGAACAAGGCTGTTGTCTGGCCATAACGTCTGCAGACAGGAGCGCTCTCTGCAGAGATGACAGGCCGCGGCTCATTAAACCCCCATCAGATCACAGGAGGTCAAGACAATATAGCCCCACTGGACAGCAAACGCTTCCACCATGAACCAATGGTAGAGCACACTAAGACAAAATGGTTGTTGTTGACAACAGCAAACAACCGTGTAATTCGAACTGCTGTAGGGTATAAAACAAAAAAAGGGCAGGAGAACACCAGAGGGCCTGTCTGTCATTTTATTTTTAGCATTCTTAACATTTAGATCATCACCTGCATGTACGTAAGATGGAAATGTTTAGATAAAGCCGTCCAACTATTGCAGCATATGATACATGTCATTGGGATTAAGTCAGTGTTTGTCCATAAGACGTCATAAATTGAAGCTTAAGATGCTTAAACATTCTCCAGTTACATATTTTTTACTGGCATTGTGTGTATGTGTGTGGGTGTATGGCTGGCTTTAGAAAACAGGTTGGTTGTGTTGTTGCAGAAGGCTTCACAGTGGGGAAGAGAGAAAACAGGACCGGGGGCACTGTCAGGTACAGATGATGTGATAAGCATAATTTCAGGATGGACCATGCTGGCGTAAACAAACCAACTAGTTGGCTCTAATTTAGTTAAACACATATGGAACAAAATATAGGAATGAAAGTGAATGAAATGTCATTTTAGCGCTGTTTCTCTCAGTTCTCTGCGTTTACGAGCCATTCCCAAGCTCTGACTCATGTGCCTTCCGTCAATGTCCTGCAAGGTCAAATTAGTGACTCCACTGCCAACCTCAGGCTGTGTGGCGCCTTTCCACCTCCATGTGACCTAAACCCTTCCCTCGTTCCCTTTATACGCTCCCTTTGTTGCCTCCCTGCTAAACCATACAGCACATGTACTTCCATCTCTTACGGTCCGTCTCATTCTCTGAGGAAACAAGCCACTGTCTCTGTGATGGATACCTCTCTGGCTCGGTGTATAGCACCGTTATAGATCACCTCCTTAGGTCCTGCCATGGCAGAGAGGGAGAGAGGGCGAGGGAGATATTGTCAGCTGAATTAGGCACATCCTTGTCAATCCACTGTTTGTACTTTGCTCATTAGCCACGCTGGGCATGCTGGGCCATGGGAACCCCTGCCAGTGCAAGAGCTGGTGCTCCACTCAGTCGGGACAGCTATTCGCTGTGCCCCCACCCCCCAGAGACTGCCACACAGTCGCACAGTTAAGAGGATTTTGTTTTAGTAATGTATTAGTTAACTGCTAATCTCTACACTGACACTGTAGATGTAGCAAGTAAGTTAGCGCCCAAATGCATTCTACATTGGGTATGTTTTTAGTTTAGACACCTTCATGTCAAAAGGAATGGATGCAAGTCAATAAATGCATTCATTATCAATCCCATCAGCAGCTCTGTGATTTTATATATAGATTTGGGTGTCAGTGTGGCCGTAAACTATAATAATCCATGAAGATTACAGAACGTGTAATGGAAAAACATATCCATGCACTTGTGTGTTGTGTTTTATCACTATAACTGCAACAAGATCAAGGTTTGATTGAGTACAGTAGATGCTGACACAGCCAGAAGCCCAGTCCTAAGTAATATGCAGTCGACCGGTCTAATTATTCAGTGTCATGCTGGAAAGTTCTACGTCCACTCTTCTGTGAGTGAAATATCGAGACAACCGATGTGTAAATAATTCTGAGCTCTCTGTTGTTTCATTACAGCTGCAGTTTCTTAGTGTGCCTGTCAAGCAGTGTATTATGTTGCGCAGTCAATGGTTCTGGGCCTTTTTCTCTATCCAAGCAAGATTTTCCCAGAAGATTGAGAAGGCGGTTGAATGTACACCAGTACATTAATGTTATTTGTTTATATGAATACAATCATTTTCTAGTAGGACAAACACATGAGGGTACTAAAAGGCAGACCAGCAAGTCTGCTGTATGATGTAATGTGTATGCATAAAACAAAACACTGACATTTCCTTTTACATCCTTTCACTCTCGTGTTGTGAAAGGAAATTGTTCTTGTACTTGATACTGGAATTATTCATGAATTTCACAACGTCAGATCTGAAGAACTACAATACCTTTTACACACGGCAACGGCTATGTAGAACATGTCAGACACCTTCTGCCTCGAGTCTCGGTGCAATTGTTTTTATCTTATTGTATGTGAAGTAATTTGTAAACATCCGCTCATCCTTTCGCTCGCTCCTTCTCTGTCACCAACCCTCTTTCTTCTTCTCCGCAGCTCATTTGCCATGTCTAAGACAGCTGTGAAGAAGCTGCACTGGCGTTCCAAGGTGCAGGAGACCTTCGTCCCCCTGGTGGGTTCTGCGGGGGACCTGGGCATGGCCATTGGAGGAGGAGCAGATTATGGGGAGTGTCCATTCGTCACCTCGGCTCCCGGGGGCGGGCTTACAGTGGGTGATGTAATCCTGGAGATCGGCGGAACGCCGGTGTTGGGAATGACGCTCGGAGATGTCCGAGGGGTCCTCAACTCCTGCCCCAGTCCCATCCGCATCAAGACTGTGCCACCAGGTAGGCATTAGCATGTGTGTGGCAGCGGGTCCCAAAATACCCTCCAAGGGGCTTCAAAACGTTTCTTTGGGCGTGAATATTTCTGTTTTAGGATATTGTAATTTATTTGTGTATAAATATACATCAAACAGGCAAAGGTGTGTCTGAACAATCTAGACTGCAGTTTTGTGCACGGCTGACAATTATATATTACGTCTTTCTCCTAAGACCTTTAGCTAATTAAACATGCTCTGATATCACTGCCATTAGACAACAAGCAAACTATGCTACATTGACAACCCTGCAGCCATCCATTGTAATTTTTTTTTTAGAGTGTCCTCTGTCTCTTTAACCAATCAAATCTGCAGCCTGCAGCGTTTCCTTTGTGGGTTTCTGTTGTCTTGTCTGGATGTGTCAAGGCAAGCAGTCAATATGTGGCTAGAAGGTCAAAATATCTGATGACACTGCTGACAAGCATCTTAAGGCCACTGTGGCAATACAGTTGTCTGTCACCCTTGAAGGGCCTTGGGTATTTATAGAGGGGGCTGGGGGTTGGGGGGTTGGGGGTTAACCGGTGTACTGTATGTGTTAGGTCTGAGCACAGCAATATGTCACCGGAGCGCCATCTAATTGTGGGCTGCCTATGGCCTTGCTAGGCTATAGATTGATGGCCATAGCAGCCACTGGAGTGTAAACGGGCACCTTTCCTCCTGGTCCCTCAGCCACCGGTGGATGCGTGATCATGCTGAAGTCCGCCTGGCTCCTCCCTGGGCAGTGCATGTAGTGTGGACAGTGATGGATGATCTGCTACACTCCTCCTGATGCTCCTCCTCATCTCCGGGTAGTCAGCCAGGGTGCAGTCCCAAAGAGGCAGGCCTCTGCTTACAGGGTTTAACACTAATGCTGGTAATCTGGGGGAGAACCGTGCGCCTAATTATCTGTCCATTATTCCGGTTTGACGGATTCCAATGCTCAAATCCATTCGCCATGTGTTGTCTGAAAGTACAGTACATGGCACGCTTCAGTGGCTCTGCTAGGTAGGCTACAATGGTGGCCCACATGGGACAAACACATGAAATATCTAGTATAACTCAGAAATTACATGTCTCACTTTACAGTTTTTGGAACTATGACAGTAACTATGAGAGTGTACTGTCTCAAAAGTCCTATATGTTTTGCAGGCCACGATAGCTAGATGTTTTAAGGTTCAGTACTTCCATGTTAATCAAGCACAATGCTGAGCAGCTGTTGCACAACACAATGAACAAAGCCCCTGATCTTTTGTTCGCGAAACGCATCCGACCGGGGGTCTTTGTCGAGTCCCCTCGGACCATATGTGGCCGCTCATGTGCGCGTGCAGCTGACTGCCTTCGCTAATAAAATTATATGACTGTGATGTTTTTTAATAGCGCAGCAAATTCAATCTGCTAGCGGGCAGGGCTCACTGTAACAGAAGGTGGGGTGGAGGGAGGGGGGGATCTGGGGGAGCCACTGCGGGGATAGTGGTCATCTGTCAGAGTGACATGCGGGGAGATGTGCTCAAACCATCCATTACACCAAGTGACCCGTCATCAGGGGCCATAAAGCACTTGAGATGAAATGAATAGATCTGGGAGAGGAATATCAGAGACTGTGATCAGCTCAGACTCAAACCCCCCCCCCAACAACTGACAGCCTCCCTGTTCTGTTTTATGTAATGCGTCTCAATCGGATGTTACGTCACGCCTGACGGCCCGGGATGACAAACTGTATACAGTAGTCAGGATGTAATGTTTAAGGAGACGCATATGCTGTACATTATGTTGGGGTTGGAGCCGACCGCTGGTAAATGGTGCCTTAATAAACACATACTTACGCCTTGAGCACGTTTAAGCTAACCTGTTCAGGCTACATCGTCAGAATGCTAATGCTGGCTGAGCTGCGATGTGATAACTTAATTTGTCCTCCACACACCCACTCCCTTGTCACGTCTGTCCCCACCAGGCTCTACATTATGCAGGGACCTCAGGCTGTACCTGAGCAAGTGCTTCACACCGGGCTCCGTGGACAGCCAGCTCCAGCAGGTCATCCGGGAGAACCTCTACCTGCGAGCAGTGCCCTGTGAGTCTCCTGTCCTCCCCCCCTCTGACCCACGGCTGCTCCCTGCCCTCCCTGGGTGCCCGTGAGATTGTTTGCCAGATGTGGAATGTTCACTTTATTATGATTGCGTTGCATGAAATGTGCATACATGTTTCGGTGTTGTTTATGTTTGTTTATACTGTATGTTGTTGTGCTGTAAAGCACAACAACATACATACATTGAATCTGAATACCAAACCCTTTGTACGCGCTTGCACAAGGGTTAATGTGCGAAATGTATTGTGTCTCTAACTGAGAGCAAACGCATTAATTGCCTTTCAGAATGTCCCTGATAATACCAACCTAATCACTCTATTTCTTGACTTCATTAACTTGTCGCATACAGTATAGAGGCATGGCTGCCACAATGCGAGTTCCCTGGTGTTAATTAGCATGAAAGATTGGCGAGCCTGTTCCTAACACATCCTTGGGTGTACAATAAGTGGAAGGTGTGTTCAAGTCACTTAAACAACTTGACATGTAACAAAATCAGACTCCGGCGCTTGGCAATTCCTGTTTGGGAGAGAGAGAGAGAAAGAGAGAGAGAGAGAGAGAGAGAGAGAGAGAGAGAGAGAGAGAGAGAGATTGAGAGAGAGAGAGAGAGAGATAGAGAGAGAGAGAGAGAGAGAGAGAGAGAGATGGAGAGCGAGAGAGA
>JAODUG010000022.1:4198514-4257397 GCA_027564795.1 Aphredoderus sayanus | reverse complement strand
CATCGACGTACCTCTCCAACCAAGACCTGTAAAGTACTTACCTCCTGTCTTCCTTCATTAAAGTATTTGTGTTGTTATAGAAGTCTCCTTCTCCGTCTGGCTTTGTCTCCGCGCTTGGGTCCCCCTTGCTACCCCCCTCGCACGTAGCCTGACATACACTGCTTCATTAAAGCAGCTTTCAACTGGTTATTCTCCTTTAATGGGAACTCTTTCTCATCCGCACTCAGTAGATGAGTTCTCCACCTCCTCTATTATATTCTTAAACGCTCTTTGTCAACCACTCTCATTATCTCCTTGTCTGAGCCGCTATTGCCTATGCATTGTACTATACTGATGGCTTTTTTTACCCAACCACCTTCAGAGTTGAATGGTTTAATTTTAAATCCTGTCAAATATGAATAGTATTTCGATGTCAGGGATGAACGGGTGAAACGTTTGTTTCTTATCTTCCCAACCTCTCAGTGAGACCAAGCAGTTCCAAAGTTCAGCGATCCCATTGAGCCTTCTTGCAAAATAATGTGAACGGTTATAAAACTGTAACGGATGTCCTCCAGATGGACTAGTGTTAGTGTTACAGTATAACCCACTCATGGCCCTTTCTTTGGCTCTCTCTTTTCACTCTGTCTCTCTCTCTCTCTCTCTCTCTCTCTCTCTCACCATCTCTCACCTCCCGTTAATCTATGCCGTCTACACTGAGATAAAAAGATAAGGTGGCAAACTCGTACAATCTCTGTCTGCTGTTCCTGATGGTGTGTCCCCATGTTTAAATGACAGGCACTGCATGTCCTTGACAACAGCTGGCCCCTGTGAGAAGCCCTCCATTTACATGCGAATCTCAACCGCTGTTCAGCTTCCTGCCCGCCCGCTCAACACCCTGCAGACGGAACAGCTCTGATTTCTATCCGAGCGCTCCAGCAGGGAGACTTTTGTGCTTCGTGCTCTTTTGCATGTATTACACAAAGTGGTTTTACATTTAAAGGTAGCATTGGTGAAAGAATATCTGCAGTGGTGATATTTGGTTATGTAACACAGAGTGGCTGGTTTTCCTAGGATAGAGCCCAAACACTTGCTTTCACACTCATCAGTCTCTTTCTGCCATTACTGTACTTGCTGCTGTCTTGTTAAATGTACAATCTTCAAGTGAGTTATAGCGCCCTCAAAACCCAAAATATCTGCCCCATTTGTTATTTTGAAACACAACTGTCTATGAAAGTGTGGGTGTATATGTACAGGAGAGGCAGAGAATGGCATAAGCTCTCTGTGGAGAAAGGGGTGAAGAGGAGTTCTAACCACTCAGCACTCACAAATGTAAAGGTTGTTTCATTTACAAGCCCATTTCTGGACACAAATCTAGTAGTGTCCATTTTTTAAACATTATTCCAGCTGTTATTTTCAAGTACAGTGGGTCTTTACATTTGCCTGCCAGTATTTATTGTTCTACTCCTCGTCAATATAGGCAGAGCAGAAGCAAGGGCTGTCAGCTAGCTCACAGACTGTGAGACGGCGAGTGTATTCCGACAGATCTGACTCCTTGTTAGTGTGTTTCTGTTAGGAAGTCAGTCACCTCTGTGTTGTCACAGTGTGCGTCAAATTCCACATCTCCAGCACGTGTCCTCTCTGTTTTCTATAGGCTGTATCTGATACCACGCTCTGCCAATGCTGCTGTCAGCTTCAATGACGCTCTCTCGCTCCGTTGTCTTTGTGTCTGCTTCTGTATCTGATGCTTTGCCTGTCTGTTCTCTGCTCTTCTCTGTCTCCCGTGGCGGGTCCCTCCCATCAGTGTCGGGCAGCCGTCAGTCTCTAAGCAGCCCACCTCTGCACCCGCCACGCCCACAGCGGCGGGCTACCCTGGCTTTGCCACGCTGCTCCCTCACAGTCTAACAGTTCACAGCTTTGTCAGCCTCCACCAGTACTGCTGCCCTTCCGTTGATAAAAACACACAGCAGGAGAGGTAAGGGCCACTGCAAAGGCCTCGCGTAAATAAACCCCCATCCCCAGCCCGGAACCCTTACTTCCCCACAAATATTCCCCATGAAATGCACCTGCAGAACTCCCTGAAGAATTCCCCAGCACCTTTTACTCCCTCACAGCATTAACATCACCAACTTCCTGTTTGCTGGCTTTACCCTCAATCATACCTGTCACTTTATTGACAATCATGTTCACTTGCTTTGGAATAACTCCACTTCACTTTTGCCTCGTCTGTCCTCGCCTGTCTGAGCTGAGCTCCAGTTGAAATGAATAGAAAGTGAATGGCTGTGTTATACCATGAAGAAGAACAGAGATGAAGCTTCTTACTTAGAGTGAGAGAGCAGTCATCTTCAAAAGGAAAAGGGGTGGGGGTGTGAGTCACGACTGAACCTAGTGAATTTCCACCTGTTAAGTCCCTTTCTCCCGCTTGTCCACGATATACAACGCCACTGCATGACGCTGCAGCACTGCCACCTACTGGTAGTATGTATAAGCACTAACAACAAAATAAAGCCACTATTTCAATGTGATTCATATGCTTGCTAAGATGCCCGTCATTGTTGTTACATGTCAGCAATTTCTGGCATTTGTCAGTTTTCTTACAGCTTTTTCCCATTCTCTGTCTTCTCTGCTTTCGCTGTGCCTCTGTCTGTCATTTTTTCCAATCTGTCTTCCTTGTATATTCATCCCTGTTGCGTTCCAAGAGAGGAGGAGGAGGAGGAGGAGGAAGGTGCTCATCAGTTCTGCTGCCCAGCTTCAGGCTGCAGTAGTCCATCCTCTCGATGAGCTGCTATGTGATTCAGCCTCAACCACTTACCTGTGAAACTTTCTGGGCTATTTGCATATAACTGCCAAAAGAGAAATACAGAAATGTAGCTGTTTACTTCTATGTCCCTCCCTGCCCACACAGGTGTTTGGAAAGTCTTTTAGCAGATCCAGGTTGAAAGTAACAAATTGTGTATATCCAAAAGAACCAATCATAAAGCAGGTGTCATTTATCAGAGGGAGCCAGGGAGATGTCATTCAATAGGATCTGAACACACACCCACAGTTCTGAGAAGAGGTCAACAACAACAGTTGTGTGGGTGTACATTGGCTTTAATGAAAGCAAGGCAGATGTAGTTAGGTTTTAAGTAGATTAATGGGGACAGGTTAGACATGCATGTAAACTAGACTTTTCTCTAAAGGTTGTTTGTAGTGTAATTGGGTTAGTGATGTCTGAACATAATTTTACTGGTAAATGTGAGAGAGCAATGACATCTCTATGTTTAATCATCAAGTAATTTAGCTGCCAAACCACATTTCTTCTCTTTGTATAATCATGTAAGTTCAAATATACTCACCTTCAGGATTTTACTGAAATAAATGTAATGCATGTATATTATTTAATCTATTGCTTTTACTGTAGTGGTTATTTTCTTGTTTGTTTAGGCTATAGCCACCATGATTTATGTATAATCATGTTTGTGTATAAAAATGGACCAAAAGAAGGCATCACATTTTAATGTAAAACTATATGAGAATGCTATGTTCCGTACGTGACTATTCTTGTGCTAGTAAAATGTTTTAAATTATATTTTATCATTTTTTAAATACAGTAGAAGTTGGCATGCTGTATATATACAATATACTGTATACATTTCTCATACATTTATCATTTTGCCCTACTTGCTTTATACACATGCCTGTCTCCTACCTGTCTTCAATAAATAAACCTACTTCCTCAATCTCAAGCTCAATTTCCAATGTGAGCTGTTGCATTTCTATGGCTGTGATGGGTTGGTGTTGGAATCCACACTTGGGCAGGCGTGGTGGTGATAGGGTGGAGGAGGGGAGAGGTGAGGCTGAGAGAGTGCAGTTCCCGGCTGTCAATAACTTTAAAGAATGTAACCTGTACGGCTCTGAGGGTGAGCTAGAGCGAATGTGGAAGGATGAGCCCGCGCGTACGCACGAGCGTGAGAGGGCGTGAAAGCTGGTGTTTGTTATCATGCCCCGCCACCAGTCAGTGTGGGACCTTACCTCTGACACTCTAGCAGCATGGTAAGAACTCGGCTTTTTCGCTCGTTTCTGACTTCCAAACACTCACCAAAGAGTAACTGGTTTAGATACCAGTAACAGACAGACGGCCTGACCGGTAGTACTAGATTCCATACTGAAATTGTCATATTGCTAATGCTACTACTGGTGATGTAGGGAAAACCACTTTGCGGTTTGTTATAACTCAGTAATCACCTGTGTAGTCGGTTTGTTGTTTATCTCACTGACTTGTATGCAGTTTCAGCTAAAGTTGCTAGCATAATGTTCAATGTGTTGTCTTTTGAGTGAACCGTACCTGTAGGCTAGTAGGGTAATTGAGATCGACCAAAGACTTCCCAAAATGACGTGTTCTGCTTTAAGTAGCCTAGATGTGTTGCTGTTAAAAAAGATGGGTGTTTCCTCTGTGTCATACTTCTTAAGAGCAGAAGGACTGTCATTGAATATATAGGCCAAATGTAGGGCTACACAAATACATAATTTTCATGCGTTGCAATTTAAATAAACATTATAGAGTAATGTAAAATAATGTTCCTGTGATGTGCAGACTTGTCAAAACAATGTATTAAACTGTCAATGAATGACATTTTCTTACAAAGTCTGTCATTGGGTTGACTTCACACAAAGTCCTTTGAGAGGCATGACCAGTGTACCAACGTTCTGTGAATTTGAGGTTCTGAAATAAAACATCAGAAAACTGTCCAGAGGGTAACATTTGAATCCTAGTGTTGTCTAAGACTTAGACAACACTAGGATTCAAATTCTACTTAGACTCTAAGTAGACAGCATGTTGGTGGTAAAGGAATGCTGCCATCTGACCGATGAATGATTTGATTGTTTGTTTTCAGTTTAGCCCGTTGAAGGAATGAGAACACAAAGAATACAGCCCATTTCAGTATTCACTTTTGTGATGGCCCATTTGTTACGGCCTGACCATCAGGGATTACTTTCTAGAGTTTGACACATTATGTGAATCTCATTTGATACAACATTGTATAAAGGTTTTGAGATGTAATGATGTTGTGGGCAGTGTGCTGGTCTGTCTGAATAAATGCTACATTTTATATTCAGAAGAATATTACAAAAGCGGCCTAATGTATTGTTTGTTACAGGGAGGGCACCTGAGGCCACGGTAAAAGGAATAGCTGAGGGAATGATACTATATAACTGATTGACTCAAAAGAGTCAAAAGAGTTAAAGAGATGTGAAGGGGTTTGGCCAGACAGTTATTTAACAGGCAGATCAATGCCGTTATTACCATCTAAACATCCGGCAGAGGTTAATCCCTCCATCTTTCATGTCCTGCTGTGGGCTCAATAGCACAGTAAGCTGGCACAAATGCTTTCTCTTTTATCAGCTGTATTTCTCTCTCTCTCTCTCTCTCTCTCTCTCTCTCTCTCTCTCTCTCTCTCTCTCTCTCTCTCTCTCTCTCTCTCTCTCTTTCACACACACACACCCAGGATACACACGATCCTGAGACAGCACATAAATAATTGATGTGAGAGGGACAGGAGGCAGAGTAGCTCAGAGTGACAATGTGTTTCGCCCCTCTTTCCTCTGCACTCCTAGGTATTTTTGCCCTCTTTATGCTTTCCAGCTTGTCAGCGGTCACTCTCCTGCTTACATCCCCCTCCATCTGTGCCCGGCCTGCACTCATGAATGCTTTTGGAGGTATAGTCAAAGTCATTGCAGAACCCTCTGACAGGGAGAGCCATGGTGCAGCCTGGCACTGTAACAGGACTACAGGGTTCTCTACATAAGTAATGAGGTCCAGACTGCCAGCTGTGATATGGCCACGCTCATGATTTATACAGCAAACCTTTTTACTCGTATATCATTCTCACCTGGTTATACTGCTTATTACTACCGTGTTCTTGCCCCAGACAATGCTGAAATGAAAGTATTTAAGGTATTCATAGTGAGCGGGTCACATAGTTACTTACTGGAAGCTTGACTTGATATACAGTATGAGGAGAATTACTGGACATGGCTGGTTCTAGTTACTGAGGACTTTGATAGCAGAAGGCTTGGTGTGAAAGCGGTGATGTTTGCTGCACTGATCTTTGTCTGTTTGACATATGACCCTAACAGTGAATAGAGATCCCCAAACTAAGTAAACAACATTATAAAGATTCACATGTTGTGTTGAATGCATATGCATATTTTCTTGGTGTTTTATACAAATATTTTTATTAGGTGCTTTCTTTTTCATTTATGAGGCTTCCTGGGATACTGTTAAGCTGTTCTCTTAACAGTTTGCAGATTTTTTTATATTGTAAGCTGGGTAGTTGTGTAGTGTCACAGTGTCATAATAAAATTATTGAAAATGAAAATGAAATCTAGAAATTGTCTAATGTAAAGGTGAACAGCTAGTGTTGGCAGTCTGTGAGCTATGCCTTTAGAGAAATGTGAAGTTAGGAGAAAAGACTGCAGGTATCTTAAATGTATCAATGTTTACAACAATCTTTACAAATGTTAACCATAGATGATTTGACATTGATATATGTGGATATATATTACTTAGTCTTAATAGCTTTTCAATGTATAACATAAAATGAAAAATATAATCTATCAAAACATCTAGACATTAGGCCTGTATAATTCTACCAGTTGCCATTGAACAGAGCCTTTCCTTAGGTTAGTTTCCATTCCTTAAATGGAGCAATTTTACAAACAAAAATGCAGGCTGGGTAAAATATGATCGAAGACTACATGAAGAATGCTTGCTTGAAGAAAGACACACTGTAGCAGTACAGTACACATAGCAGTAACCTACTCTGAATGCAAATTCTATACATTACTGTGTTTTTTAAACCTTCAAACTGTCTGTAAACTCTGTAACACAAATGTGTGAAGTGTTTTTGCAATAAGGCAAGTATTGTGATTACTGTCATTCACAACCCATGGATCATCTTCTACACCCACCTAAAACCCTGTAACAGCTAATACATTGCCATGGCAACTACGCTTCTTATCTTAACAACTGCTTCACCGCCCACAGCGGTCCCACGGCAACCGTCACCAGGCAACCCCCTCCCTCCCCCCAGTTTCTCTATTTAAGGAGCAGAGGAGGAGGGCAGATAAGTGATAATAGACGGAGAATATGATCAAAAACCTTGTAACGTATAGAATATATCACATGACTATTAACTGAGTGCTTGTATATTTCCAGAGGGGAAATCTGGAAGACATGCCAGTTTGATGTCGGAATATGTATCCTGGTTAAATAGCTTTTGACTGTGAACTCTGTGAACTCATCTGTGGTGATGTGCGGTTTCCAGCAGGTGTCAGGGTTGTGCCTTATTATTGGCACCTTGTACGTGTCCTGTATTACGCAACCTGCTGTGGTATGTGATATGTTGCCAGTCTCTGCCAGCATGATTTAGCCGTGTCATGCATCATTCGAAGGCTCAGGAAGGACGTGTTCCTGCACTTTTCTCTCCTTTTATAGGTGCACTAGCACCCCTGGCACCCACAGCCTGCTGTGTATAGTTTGAAACGCAAATGTGGATGAAATACTGATTCTAGGAGGTCTGTAGGGGGAGGGGTCGAGAGGAGTCCCAGCAACATAGTGTGCAGGTTTAAACTTAAACATATTTTTTCTAACACTGGTGGTTTCAGTTAAGGTGCCGTTGTACAATACGGCCTTAAGACAGGCTAATGTGTTGCTCTTTGGCAGCCTGGACATCAGATTGCTAACATGCAACATGCTCTTGAGGTCTTTCTTTGTTCTCCCTAATGTGCCTTCCTCCAAGCAATTATTTTCTGCAAGCTAAACACTAACACAGGAAATCCCATCAACTGTACGGAACTGGGCAACGTTAGATGATAGGGTGGGGAACATTGCTTAGACAGCACCAGCAATATGAACTTTTTAAGTCAAGAGGGCAGGAGGACATGAATGTGTGAGGTTTTTCTTTGCAGAATGAGAGAATGAGAAAACTACTAACCAAACAAAAAATTGCCTTTCTAGCCAGTAAATCCCCCTCCTCCTCCCACAATGTCCCTGTTCTACTTTGTGTTTTTTTGTGGGACAGGGTACAAGAGAGGGGTGCGGTTTGAATGAGAAGGAAGCATACTGTAAGCAAGAGCATGTGACCACAGTTATTCTCCCTGAAGAATGAGAAAACAATTCTCTTCTGGGTGGATGTTGGTCACGGGCAAAAGTACACAACGGGACACTGCAACACTTGTGGATTTGTGGACTTTTTCTAGTTTTTGTTGTTCTTGTTGTTTAGTTTTTTAGTATTATTTAGGCTGAGGAAATGTAACTGGAGGAAATGTTTTGAGCGTGTGTTTTGTTTTGTCTCAATAGCATTCCTTTCTTTCACTGCCTAACAACCTGGTCTTTCCTGTATGGTGTTGTTATGTGGCCAGGGAGATGTTTGTGAGTGGCTAATGACTCGTTTAATGTGCATGACTCGTGCTGTGCATGTGGGTGTATGACAGAGAGAGAGGCTGACAGAAAGGGGAAATCAAATGAAAGAATAGTGTTTAAATTTAAGATAAAAAATAAGAAGTCAGTTTTTCCCCTAGCTTTGATTTGAAGCAAGGAGCTTTTCTCATAACATGGTGTTTCATATATCACAGGGGAGCCGTGCTACACATACTACATAATTCAACAGATTATATATCAGACCTGCTAAAAGATAGAGATTTATCACTGTGGAATTATTATATGTGATGGTCTTCAATGCAGTCCTATATGAGACGTATCACTCAGCGGTCTCATGTCTACATGTGAGTCCATCATCTGTTTGTTTAATTTCTAATGCAGACAAAGCGATACGTCACTAAATCAGCATGTTGTTTATTGCAACATTTAATGCATTGTTGACTCTTCGTACCCTCTCTCCGCCTAGTGTGGAGGGGGATTCCCAGTGTCCAGAGTCGGGCACCCGCACAGACAGCTCCTACAGCCAGACCAGCTTCCTGCGTGGTTCAGAGCGCTATAGCGACAACAGCGGCCCTGCTCCCTCTGGTCCCAGGGCCCCACCCTGCGTGGCGGCCCCGAATTCGGCCACCTTGGCCTGGGCGCTGCGAACGCGCCACCAGCCTGCTAGCCTAGCACTCCGCAAACAAGAAGAAGAGGAGAACAAGAGGTGCAAAGCCCTTTCTGACAGTTATGAGCTCTCAACCGACCTGCAGGACAAAAAGGTATGCATTGCAGGGCTATTAGTGTTATTTATATCATTGCTGCTTCACAAAATAACAGAATGCAGAGGTTTAACTGTAGGGACCCTCCGAGTGGTCCAAGACGCTTTGTAATTTCAGGAAAAATACATGTACATAAATTGCAGTATTGTTGTCTTTTCTGTTACAGCATATGTATTTGATCTGTAATAAATCTTTAACAACAGGAGCATACATATTGTCCAGTAGTAGTGATGGTAGCTAATACTGTACATTTGCATGATAATGTGTTATATGCTGTGAAAAATAAAAGTGGTTACTCACATGTGGCACATTCTTTAGTCACAAGCGATGAACCCCTTTTTTGTGGGGGGGGGTTATGTGCCAAACCTTTGCAATCTACTGAGAGAGCGTCAGTGATATTGTAGTGTCCATTGCCGCACACTGAGTACTTCAGCAGCCATGCCTCTTGTTACT
The DNA here is from genome assembly GCA_027564795.1 of Aphredoderus sayanus. Taxonomy (NCBI): domain Eukaryota; kingdom Metazoa; phylum Chordata; class Actinopteri; order Percopsiformes; family Aphredoderidae; genus Aphredoderus; species Aphredoderus sayanus. The sequence continues at coordinate 4,247,782 of JAODUG010000022.1, read as the reverse complement.
CTGCCAGGTGGAGATGCTAGAGAGAAAGTACGGGGGCTCCTTTGTAAGCCGCAGAGCAGCCAAGACCATTCAGACGGCCTTCCGGCAGTACCGCATGAACAAGAACTTTGAGCGCCTGCGAAGCTCCGCCTCTGAAAGCCGCATGACGCGGCGCATCATCCTGTCCAACATGAGACTGCAGTACTCCTTCGACGACCGGCAGCCTCAGCAGCAAGCCCAGACGCAGACCAGCTTCACCCACAGCGTGGGCATCGGACCCCCGCATTCCCCAGACACAGACCGCCCCGCGGACTACACCCACTTAGAGGACTCCTTCTCCAAACAGGTGAAACAGGCTGCCAAACAGTGGGCCAGGACCCCCTGAGGGCTACCATGATACTTATAGAGAGGTCATGAAATGATTTTCCACTCTTTAGGATTGTTTTGTAAATGTAATCAAAAATAAACAGCACGTTAACGTGTCTGAACAAATGGCATATTAATATCTAACGACACTGCGTGACCTTTGACCTTCCCAGGTCAAGTCCCTGGCGGACTCCATCGACGACGCCCTCACCTGCCGCGGGGGCCGCGACGACTCCCAGGAGGGCAGCCGCGAGGGCGGCGGCCTGAGCGAGGACTTCGGGGAGTGCGTGTGGAGCAGCAGCAGCAACCCCTCGTCCCAGCGGGGGCCGGGCGAGCGCGGGCGCGGCGGCGTGGGGCTCAGCATGCACGGCGACAGCACGGCCACCTCCTACAGCGACGTCACCCTGTACATGGACGACTGCATGCCCTCCTCGCCGCTGTCGCTGGACCGCGCCCCCAGCAGCACGGACACGGAGTACTGGGGCCCCGGCGGGGGGCCGGGGGGCCGCGAGGACAGCAGGGACACGGAGGGCGGCGGCAGCAGCAACAGCCGCCGCAGCACGCCCTGCACCGAGTGCCGCGACTACCGCCTGCGCGGCGCACACCTGCCGCTGCTCACCATCGAGCCGCCCAGCGACAGCTCCGTGGACATGAGCGACCGCTCCGACCGCGGCTCCCTCACCAGGCAGATGGTGTTCGAGCAGGAGCCCGGCGCCGGCACGGGCTCTCCCCAGGGGACCCTCAAGCACGCCCCCAACGCGGGCATCCGGCCCACCTCCACGGTAGCCGCCGCCGCCCAGGGCCAGACCAGGGTCTCGGTGAGACCCCTGCCCACCCACATCCCCCAGCACGTCGCCCACCACCACCACCACCCCATCCATCACCACCAGTACCCAGACACGCCGTCCTCCTCCTCTTCCCCCCAGCAGCCCCCTACCACGCCCTTGTCCTCCTCCTCGTCCACGGCGCTGCCCCCCGGTGGCCTGGAGCAGCCGTGCTGCTCCGACGGCGACAACGACTCACTGAACTCCACCACCAACTCCAACGAGACGGTCAACTGCAGCTCCGGGTCCTCGTCGCAGGACAGCCTGCGAGAGCCGCTGCCACCGCTGGGCAAGCAGACCTACCAGAGGGAGAGCCGGCACAGCTGGGACTCTCCGCCGTTCAACAACGACGTGGTGCAGAGGCGCCAGTATCGCATAGGCCTCAACCTCTTCAACAAGTAAGCCAGCGTGGATGCCCGTGTTCAGTGTGTTTGACTGGGAATGGGCCTTTTTCCACAGTCATGTAGACCTCCAGACAGACAGGCAGTCTTTAGCTCATTAGACCTGCTTTTTTTGTTGAAGTTAGAAAACTGCAGGTATGGAAAAGAACCAAGCATAATGAAGTAATCTGTAACGAGGTTTTGTACTGAGAGAAAGTCCAGACCAAACGAAACACAAAAACACAGAAAGTAGAAAGATGGTGCTCACTGTTTAATGACACAGTCTCTCAGCAGACATAGACTAAAACAATCAGTAGCCGACGGCAACAACCTAAGGGGTGTGGACGACTGCAGACCAGTGGTTAATGCCATAGAACTATATATGGTTATTACACCGGTGGGGATAAAAGGAGGGGGGGTGCGTTCCCCAGGCATGGCTGCAGACATTAGAGTCAGTTTTCCCGCTCAAAAATGTGCAACAAAACTGACATTTTCAAGTCAGGAAGGTGTCAATCTAGCAGATTTATACACACCCACACAGTACTGAGAAGAGTTCTAAATAGCCATGTTTATTCAGCACACCTGTGTGGACAGAGGTTTAACTTTCTCTCTTGACAGCCTGACAGCTTAACCTGTGTTCGATAGCACTCCCAGTGAAAAGGCCTGTAGTGTATAACAACGGTTTGACTATGTTTTTTTTATCCTCTCATAGGAAGCCAGAGAAAGGGATTCAGTACCTGATAGAGAGAGGCTTTGTGTCAGACACCCCGGTTGGGATTGCACGCTTCATCCTGGAGAGGAAGGGCCTGAGTCGACAAATGATTGGAGAGTTCTTGGGCAACCGCCAGAAACAATTCAACAAGGATGTTTTAGAGTGAGTATGAGATAAAATGAAAATGGATTGTAAAGAGACAAAGACCAGGATTTCAGAGCACATTCACAGAACAGTGGCCTCGTAGCATGAATGCCTTCATTTCAATAAAATTAAATTATACACATTACATTTAAATGGACTGCATTTATATAGCTTTTATGTTTGTCTCAAATAGCACATTTCCTTCTCTTCATTCATTAAGTTTATTATAGCCCTCTCATAACCAACCCCAACCAACAATCATTTTAAGATTATTATGTAAGAACTACAGAATATTTAATGATGATCTATAATTTGTATGAACAGATACAAGTTGTCTGAAGGGTGTGACTGGAGTGAAACCTCAGTGGGACCTGTGTTGTGTGTTTTAGCTGTGTGGTAGATGAGATGGACTTCTCAGGCATGGACCTGGATGATGCTCTGAGGAAGTTCCAGGCACAGATTAGAGTTCAAGGGGAGGCCCAGAAAGTGGAGCGACTTATAGAGGCGTTCAGGTTTGTATACTTGGCATATATCATTTAATGTAGAATGGCATTTATACATAAACCAGCAGTGTTTAAGATCTAGTATCATTACATTACAACAGGTTTTTAGGTAGGCTATTTTGATTTAATATATACACACTACTTCTACTGCCGATATATTTGAATGCAAATCTGAGCCACCGGATTAAGCAAAGTACACATGCACACACCCAGTGCTTTTTATACTCCATAATTGCGACTCACATAAGATCAACCCTGCCCCTTGTGGGCGTCATTATAAACAATTGCACACAACAACTTTATGTGTTTGCAAAATGTGTGTGTTCACGTTGACTGCAGCGTCAAAAACTTTTTAAAAAGGTTTATTTTCTCTCCCTCGTACAGTCAGAGATACTGTGTGTGCAATCCAACGCTTGTTCGCCAGTTCCAGAATCCTGACACTATCTTCATCTTGGCCTTTGCCATCATCCTCCTCAACACAGACATGTACAGCCCCAATGTGAAAGCGGAAAGGAAAATGAAAATTGAGGACTTCATCAAGAATTTGAGAGGTGCTGCAAACGCAGAGAAATGCCAACATGCGTTGAAGACACAATCTCTGCTTTGCTTTATAAATAGCACTTCAAACTTCTGACACATGGCAGAGATGCATCATTCTGTAGGCTTGAGCACCCAGTCCCCCACATTTATATATTTATAACATTTATATATTTATAAAACTATGTGTAATAGCATGCCTCATGTGTAATGGAACTTCTACACACAGTGCTTATATTATATGTATGGGTCTAGGAAATAGGTTTAGATAAATGCTATAAATAGAAAATGGAGATTGAGTATAAATTAATTGCTCATTTACTTTCTATAGATGTCTATAAATATATATCTCTATCCACCTTATTAAATGGAAGTAAGGCATTTGATATGAGAAAAACAAGTCTTTCCCACGTGCATTAATATATAATGAGTGGGAAGAGGAAATATTCTACAGTTATCCAAATATTTATTTAATTTTCTCTTCTGTATTCTCCATTTTTCCATTCCAGGGGTAGACAATGGTCAGGACATCCCCAGGGACTTGCTGGTTGGGATCTACCAGCGCATTCAGAAGTGGGAGCTACGGACCAATGATGACCATGTCTCCCAAGTACAGGCAGTGGAGAGAGTTATAGTGGGCAAGAAGCCTGTACGTTCTCTGGGAGACAGTTTGAACTCATACAAATGTCCTGGGTTATTTGTGGTATTTTAGCTAGGACTATAGCCTGTGTGAAACCCTCCTGATGTGGCAAGCATGCAAGATCAGGACGGCCTCACGAGGCTAGATAGGACTAGGCCTGGATCTGTAATTAGACAGTAGAGAATTTCTTGTTTTTCCATTTCTGTTAGACGTGATTCTGATAAATGTGGTTATAATTTGTACGTGTGTGTGTAGGTGCTCTCCCTTCCACACCGTAGGCTGGTGTGCTGCTGCCAGCTGTACGAGGTGCCTGATCCAAACAGACCTCAGAGAACAGGAGTGCACCAAAGAGAGGTCTTCCTCTTTAATGACCTTCTTGTGGTAAGACAGTCCTCCCACAAATTATGTATGTGCGACTTTGGATCAGTTCACTGAGGCCAATGAAAATATTATACCAAAATAATATTGTTTTCTTCTGTGGCGCACCAGGTGACCAAGATCTTCCAGAAGAAGAAAACCTCAGTGACGTATAGTTTCAGACAATCTTTCCCTTTGGTTGAGATGCAAGTCCACATGTTCCAGAATTCATGTGAGAATAATATAGCCCTATAAAATAGCCCTCAAAGTTTCCCTACTATTATTTGCTCATGCTGAAATTGATGGTGAACAACTCCAATTCAATGCCATTTGCTGTTAACAAGAGATATATACTACAGTATAATTGTATATAACAAGAGGCTTTGTATATTTTATCTAGACTACCCGCATGGGATCCGTTTGACCTCAGCTGTCCTCAGTGGGGAGAGGAAGGTTCTTATCGTCTTCATGGCACCCAGTCAGCAGGACCGCACCCGCTTTGTCAGCGACCTCAGGGAGAGCATCGCTGAGGTGCAGGAGATGGAGAAGTACAGAGTGGAGTGTAAGTACCCCACCTGCTGGTCAGTGCGAGGAACCGCAACTCTTGAGTGACCATGTTAGAGTAATGGTTAGAAATGCTTTTTTGAATTCTCTCCTTGTTCACAGCGGAATTGGAAAAACAGAAAGGTGTGATGCGGCCGAGCTTGCTGACAGGTGGAGTGGTTGGAGGAGGCATGGGTGTGAAGAGCGAAGTGGTGAATGGCAGTCTGGGAAGGCCGAGTCTCGACGACAGCTACTCGACAGGAGAGGGACTCAAACGCACGGCACTCAGCTCATCTCTCAGGGACCTATCAGATGCAGGTGAGATAAGAACACCTTCCAGCTCCCAGAGGTGGGAAAAGGCATGTTCAGAATATTATAAAAACTGAACATCCACAGCTTGACAAAAGACTAGCTAATTGTAACTTAATTTAAAGACAGGCTGGACAATCAATTAATTTTGTGGATAGATATGAGCATTTAAGTAGTCTTAACAAACAGGCCCTTTACATACAGTATATGTGAATAGAACTGTGTGTTCTGGATAGTATGCTGGAAACAGAACATCATGTGGTTTATTGATCAGGAGTTACATTTAACATTTATGTTACCTGTCAGCAAGATCGGCCCTTTGTGGCTCCTTCCCAAGGTTTCTTCCACTTTTTTACCAAAGGTTTTTAGAGATGTTTTTCCTGTGGGCCTGTGCAGCCCTTTGATACTGTTGTAAATGTGAATAAGGGTTACATAAATAAACTTGACTTGAATTATGCATTCACATTTACACTTTATATTTGCATGTACACTATGGTTACTAAGGTAACAGATGCTGCTTTGTGCCTCGTTGCTATCGACAAAGCTATTTCTGTAGAGTACAGCTCATATGAACATGAAAAGATTTCGAGAACAAACTGCAGTTTCTAGTGAATAGACGGAATTGCCAAAATGCCAGATTATTCTATGCAGGCTTAAATCACCCGGTTTAGTGGGCTGCTGCACTTTCTGCCTGCTATTGCTCTATTCCTCTCCTACAGTCTACTGTGTATCTTTCTCCACACATAACCATAAACACACTTACGAGGCATTCTGTTCTTCCACTCTCGCTAACCGGACTCTCCCAGGAAAACGTGGTCGCAGGAACAGTGTTGGTTCCCTGGACAGTACCATGGAAGTAAGTCCCCTGGTGGGGGGAGGTGTGGCGTGTGCCTCTAACTCCTAACAGTGCTGCACCTCCCTCTGGCATACACCCATAACACAGCATGTGTGGCGTGTATACGGTACAGTGTGCGTGTGTGCAGTGTCCACGTGCGTTGTGTGTGTGTGTCCTCGCATGCCTGTGTGTGTGTGTGTGTGTGTTTCAGTGGCCAAGCATGTCCCTACCCGTCCCCACTCCAGCAGACGCTGCCTGCCTGTGTGTGTGTGTGTGTGTGAGCAGTGGGGAGCTGGTCTGACATGCGTGTGTCTCCCCTCCCCAGGGCTCCATCATTAGCAGCCCCCAGCCTCACCAGCGCTACCCGGTGCCCGGCGTGGTGCCCGGCTGCTACGCAACAGAAGACTACCGGCCTCACCGCCCCATCCTGAGCCCCGGAACGGGGGTGGGGGGTGGGCCGGGGCAACAACACACCACTGCTGGGACCGCAGTTGGGGGAGTCTCCAGCAGTGTCGAGAGGGCGGGGGCGGGCGGCAGCACCACCAGCGGCTCCTTCCTGGGCTCCCTGTTTGGCAGCAAGCGCGCCAAGCCACCGGGGCCCCTTATTCCACCGGGGCCACCCTACCCCGCCCCCGTCCCCCCACCGACTACGGGAGGGCCCCCTCCTCACTCCCCTTCATCGCTGTGCCAGCTGGAGGGGGGGCCCTCCAAGATCCAGGCACTCCACGCCCAGTACTGCCATACGGGCGGCGTGCAGCCTCCGCCACCCTACTACCATCACCATCGCTACCACGCACACAGCCCTGCTATTACACACAGAGGCCCACTGCCCTGTCGGCCGCCTGTCGGGCCGCCGCACGCCCAGCACCAGCCCCTGGCCCACCTCGCCCACCTCTCCCAGCATGGGCTACCGGGTCGCTACGGCAACATGATAGTGGGCTTCCCTCCCCCCCTTTCTCCTCACTCCCAGCAGCACTGCCCGGGCCCCCAGTTCGCCCTGTACCACGCGCAGCCCACACACTTGGCCAGCAGAGGGGGGGCGGGGGGTTGCGGCGGCGGCCCGGGCAGCAAGCCCCCGCTCACGCTGTCCCACTCGCACCCGCACGCACACTCCCACACCCACCCCGGACACGTGCACACGCCGCACCCGGCCAGCCACCCGGCCCACCAGACCCACTTCATCTTCGGCACGCTGCCCCACCAGCAGCCGTCCGCCGCCGTCAGCGGCCACAGTACCCACAATGCACATCACTCAGCCTCCGCAGGCCCGTATCTGCCCCAGTACCCTCCGCTCTCCTCCATCCCCCCTCCCCCCCCGCACTCCCCTTTACCCCCCCCTTCCTCCCCCCTTACCCCTCTTACGCCTCTCTCCCCTCACCCCCCCCAGCACCCAGGCCAGCCCCAGCAGGGGGCGCCCGCACCGGGAGCTGGGTCCACGGGCACCGGGGGCAGCTCCTCCAAGTCCAAGCCTATCAACCGGATAAGCACCGTGGTGTGAGCCGGACGTGGGCCCCCAGGCCCGAGGAGCGGGCGGGGGAGGGGGGCGGGGCCAGGGCCAGGTCCAGGTCCACCAGGACAGACAGCAACAGCACCACTAGTGACAAGAAGAAGCGCAGCCTGCTCCGTCTCTGCTACTTCCACCTGCGTTTCCCACACATGTAGGTGGGAGACGGGAGGTGCGTGTGTGTGTGCGTGCGTGGGTGTGTGTGTGTGTGTGTGTGTGTGTGTGAGGGGCAGGGGTGGGAGGGCATGCACACGTATCGTAAGAAACAGGTGCACGCTAACGCACACTAGCGCATTCCCATTTACAAACAGAGATCTATAGTCATGTAAGTGTAAATTGAGGCTAAATATGTGGTGTTATTATGGCCTCGATCTTAATTCTTTGCAATCTTGTAGTTTAGATTGACTGTGAGAGAACACCCAGACTGTTTACATATACCAACATATAGTAACATAACGCTGGAACACAGGTGAACATATAGGAGACCAGCTGCTTTTAGATGGATGTAAAACAAAAAGTAAAAAAGATTTTAAAAAAAGAATAAAATAAAAGCCACTGATTACAGTCCACCTGGGTCTTGCAAATGGTTGCCAAAAGAAATCCCTTGACTTTGCAATAATTTCCTTGGCCCTAAGATGTCTTTGTCCATTCCTGCAGGTTCTGCTTTTCTGAAAGGCATCTTTTTCTAATGGGGGCCTTAGATATGTTTGCTTTGACCAGTGCACGGTTTTCTGGCTTTTGCTCAGTGGTCTTTTACATGTCAACAAAAGCCATACGGCTTCATGACGATTAAAAGGCATTCCTTGGGGTTTGGGAACTAATGAAACAATAATATATTTGAATGTTTATGAAGCTTTTTGCTGTTGTATTGATATTATTATATACCTGCTATGAGTATGATGAATATTGTCCGATAAATGTTTGGATCAGTGAATAACTATATCAGCAAATGTTCAAGTGTACATGATTATAGAGAGTATATGCACATACTGTATATGAATTCCCTCAGTTCACAATAACTTCTTGAGGGTGTTACAGTATGTGTACTGTGATTTATTGCCATAGTATAAAGATTGCCATTGATTTTCTTTCTTTTTTATGAATTATTATAACTGATATTTGAGAATAATGCATTTATTATTTAGGATGTTTTTCTCCCCAATATATAATATTTTGTTTGAGTAGTTAGTGTGACTAAAGGGCAAGGATCCAATTAGGGGATTTGATAAAACTTGCTATTAGAGGAAGAATGAAAATAGTTTTATTTTTGAATTATGTATAAGGTTCCCTCTAAAGGCGAAGGGCTTCAACATGGCCGTAGGTTTAAATTTCTCTGAGAGAGCTGCCATGACCCAGAAAATAAGTCAGGACGCCCATGCTCACTTTTTCAGTCAGTTCAAAGTTACTTATTGAGTGTTTTTGACAATCTATGTCCTTGGAAAAGCACGCTTTTACATGCAGTTATGTTACGTGGTTTTGCACACAAGAGATGTCTTAAATCAGAAATGGCCTTTTTTCTAACTCTCCCTCTCTTCTTACATTTTAGATATCTCAGCATCCTACTGGGGTTTTTTTTTTTTTTTTTTTTGAACGCAGTGAGAATTAAGAATGTAAAGTACTGTATATCTTTGATTTTACTTAGTTCTCTTTCTAGGTTGTTCTGTTTTTTGTACTACACTTTTTGTAGTGTACTGAGGTGGATTAGAATCAGTGCTATTGATTATGCTACTGCAGTAAAACAAAAATTTATTTATGAGAGGGTTAATATATGATGGCGGAGAAAACAGTGTATCAGGATGATAAATCAATTGAACAGGCTACAAATGGAAAGATTCTTGAAAACAAGACAAACGTCAAAGAACTAACACTTCAAGAATTGAGACATGATGTTTGGAGAGATTTTGAATGTTGTGTGTTATAAGTTATAGGGATATGTGTTGGCGAACCTATTGCTTTTTATGGTGTCCTTTTGACTCTTCTTGCATGAGTATATCTGCACTTACTGAATGGATTGTACTGTATAAACCTGAATGTACATATTTAATTAAACATAGGCTTCTCAACCATTACAATGGGTTAAATTACTTCCCTATAGCCATTCAGGTTTGTGCATGTAAGTGCCACATGTACATATAAGGTATGATAAAGGAGATAGCCAAAAGTAAAATGACCCCCTTCCCCCCCACTCTTATTTTAGACTGAAGGTGAGTGATTTACTATGAATACATTCTAAGCCTATGGTGTTTATATGTCAGAGCGCTTATCGATATTATTTTAAATATAGGATCTTACATTTTTTATTTGTGTATGTATTATGTGCTGAAGGAATAGAGATTTAAGATGTGAATATTTATTGCTTCTCATAAATTAAAAGGTATCTTGCAGTGAAATAGCATGTGTCTTTAATGTCTTAAAGCCACATACAAAGTCATGTTTGGGTACACGGGATAGACAGACCATAAGTGAAATAATGCACCGCAGTTCATTTGAAAATACTTTTGTGGCAAATACACAAGTGAGTCTTATCCACTTTTGAGGTTGTATGTAACATGCTACAGAGATTTATTTCACACTAGACAACCTCTAATACTTATAATTTACATTCTCGAAATTTACAGTTCAAACAGAATTAAAAGAAACTGAATATGCACTTGTAAGTTATATTTGAGATACGGTTATAAATTGATTGATTCAATATGACTATCTGCCACTAGATGTCGCTAAGCACACCAGCATCTCAGACCAAAACAAATGCTCAGTGAGCCACATATTATCATGCAAGCGCGTCTATCCAGCTATGTAAACAAAGAACAGAGGAGCTCAGTTAACAATCAACACCTACAGAGGGAGTGTGGTGACATCCTCTACTTAGGGCGTAACTACTTCACTAGTCATATCTTTACCTAATAAATTGTTGCTTGCTGCTATATTCATGTTTAAAATATCATTTACATCACATTTAATGATATATATAAACATACAACTATAATGTTGTTATTATTGATCAATATTAGGCCTATTATTAGTAGTAGTAGTGGTAGTAGTACTAGGCATGGCCTATAGTAGCTTAGTAGTAGTAGTATTAGTAGCAGACACTGTAGTAGGTTAGTACCGTAGTATTAGCTATTAGTTGTGTTATGTGTGATATAACCATAGTCCTAATAGTCATTCATTGTGTGGATAACAGGTAGAAAATATGAGAAAAATATGATGTCAAGGTTACCAGCTGTTATAGGCTACCTGAACCTGACTGGGCAGTTCACTCATTAGCCTACTTTTATGAGGTAGATCTATATTGAGCAAGTCCGACTTAAGCAACGTTACTGGTAAAGTATATCAATGAACGACTCAAAATATTTTACAAATAGGCGAAGCTAAGTAGTACTGCGGACTTCGTTTTGGTTATAGGTACTATTTTAAAGAGGAAGAAAAAACGTGGAAGGATTATTGTTCTCTTTACTGTGTCGTAAATTTTACGTATCTCGTCGCCTCAAGACTTGAGGTTGTGCTTCGGCCGTGAGAAAAAAAACTAAGATGGCGTCTCGTTAAGGAAGATAGGATGGTCCGAAGCATATGATAGTGATGGTCAGAAATTAATTGGTAGTCGCCTAAACGAATATGTTTCAGATAATTGAATGAACCTTATTTGTAGTTTCATAGTATCTATGCAATTGCGGAAACCGGATATATGGTGAAGTACGGCCGAAAACGGTTAACTTTGCTAGCTAGCGGTAGCTAGCCAACTGGACCAAGCACAGCTGGCCAACGTTAGCTAACCAGCAGTCAATCACCACCACAACAGAGGAACGACAAACCCTATCATTCCCCGGGACTTCGAGGTGTCTGCGGGTCAGTCCACACACTATAACAAGTCATATGGGCTAGTCCATAGTTTGCTGTGTTGTAATTCTTGTTAGGGTTACGTGTGGACGCTAACGTCCCGTTGTAAAACTACTGACCACTGGGCAACGGTCGCTGAGTTTGTAGCTAACATCATACACACTGATTACCCAGAGCAGACTATGGGAGGTGATGGGTCTTGGCTGTTAAAAAAAAATGTCGAGGCCGCAGTGCTAACGTTAGCCGTAAGCAGCCCCGCCGTGACCCAGTGCTAAACAATAGACTCTCTAGATTGAGTCTACACGGTTCTGAGATAGGGGTGAAACAACCCAAGACGATTACTACAAAGAAAATGAATGAGCTCACGGCTTTTAAATGGTTCACAGTGCTATTCTAACAGTTGACGTTGGCAGCTCACGTTAGTTAACGTACAAGCATAGTCTTCGTTTACTAGCTCACCACTGTAGCTAACAGCATCCAGTTATAAGCTATGTTGTTATCTGTGATTGAGCTTAGGCACCAGGACGTATATTGTTGGGTAACGTATTCTCCAATTCTGGATTCAGACATCTAGTGCCAGTAGTTTTAAGACTACGGTTATATGATTAATGCTACTTTATCACCTGCGAGTGGCGGTGCTCTTCGTGGCCTTTCCTATTCTACAGTACAGCACTGCCTTCCACGCCATTGTTTGTTTTTAGGCCTGAAGCAATCATAGTGTAATATACACAAAATGTAAAGTTTTTAATTTTTTAAAATCAAGTAGTTCTGTTAATTGACACTGGGAAGACAAGTGGACTGAATTTATATAGAACTAGTACTATATCGTTTTTCCCTTTTTTACACAACATGTTTTATTTAATGTTTAAAGAATGCTTCCAAACAATGGCTATATAGGACATGTGTACATCCAGTCCATTATGTTTATGCTGGCACGTAATTGTTGTTCTTCTACCTGGGCCTGTTGAATTCATTAGGGCATGGCATTTGTTTTGTTGTCTGTTGTTGGGGGAAGGGGTCTGTCAAGGACTTAGTTTCAAGACACATCTTCCTTTGTTAATGCCTCTGTTGATTGACAATGTGAAGGAATGCCTTCAAGTTAAATAAGTTTGCTAAAATGCTGACAATTTTAATGGTTTAGTTTTAATGAGCAATTCTTCCAAGGGTCACAAATGTTTGTTTTGGCTCTAGTATACATGTAATAGTAGTAGTAGTAGTAGTAGTATAGTAGCTTGACACAACCATATTGTTAAATGCATTCATCAGTCAGAAATGAATTTGTAAGATAATAATAGGCCTTATTGTGTTTAACAGTAAAATGTTAAGACACATTTTTCTGGGCTGATCGGTAATGTGGGACAATTTCTATAAGATCTGGTTATATGACCTACGTTTTCATGAAAATAAAAACACTAAACCTGACAGTATGTAGACCTACAGTAGGTAGCTCATAAAAAGTGTATTCTAACAAATATGTATAATTTACTTTTACTGAATCTCCATGAGGTAATTATCTTTGCTTTTCATTAATTGTTCTTTTTGCCTTCCTGTTGCCAGGGCAATGGAAGGGGAAGAGTTTGTGCCTCCTCCAGAGTGCCCAGTCTTTGAGCCAACATGGGAGGAGTTTCAGGATCCCATGGGCTACATTGCAAAGATCCGTCCTATTGCAGAGAAATCTGGAATCTGCAAGATTCGACCACCTCCGGTATATGTTGTTTACATGTTTTAGAATGAAAATAATAGGCCTATTTGTTTTTAGTTTGTTTCATTACACAACTATGTCTCATTAAGTTATCATTGGTTCTCTCTAGGACTGGCAACCACCTTTTTCAGTGGAATTGGATACCTTCCATTTCACGCCCCGTATCCAGAGGCTTAATGAACTTGAGGTTTGTTTGTTTTTGTTTTCCAGTAATGACATATTTTGTAGCGCTGTTGATTATTTGTTCATATAAATCTGGTCTTGTCTGTTCATATACTTTCTCTAGGCTGAGACACGTGTGAAGCTGAATTACTTGGACCGCATTGCCAAGTTTTGGGAGATCCAGGGATCTTCCTTGAAAATCCCAAACATTGAAAGGCGCATACTTGACCTCTTTGGTCTGTCAAAGGTCAGAAAATGTTTATGCCATCTTATCGTCATTCTTGGGGTTGTCTTGCCATGCTATACTTCTCTGGTGGAACAACTGGATGATTCATTAGTTTGCCCTTTCTCCAGATTGTGACAGAGGAAGGAGGGTTTGAAATGATCTGCAAGGAGCGCCGATGGGCTCGTGTGGCCCAGAGACTTGGCTACCCGACAGGCAAGAACATAGGCTCTCTCCTGCGTTCGCACTATGAAAGGATTGTCTACCCGTTTGAAATGTTCCAGTCAGGTGCCAGCCTGCCGGTAATAACAAACACTGTAATTGTTTTTTGTAGAAATGATCGCTTCATAGACCATTCGTATTGAGAGAATTCATTATTAAAATGACGTTCTTGTATTTTATTGAAAACTAACATTCAGCTTCCACATTTAATACGTTTATATTTTGTAGTCCTACAAGCCGAAGCACTATGACGGTGAGGAGGTGGACAGAGAGTATAAGCCCCACTCCATCCCTTTGCGCCAGTCAGTCCAACCTTCCAAAATGAGCAGCTATGGACGCAGAGCCAACCGCTGCCAACCAGATGTGAGTTGGAGCGCCTATACAGCTGTTTTTTTGGACAGACTTTTATTTTAATGAGTTTCGTTTGTTTAACTGATCATTTTGACAAGCATGTCATGATTGCGTCATTGTTCCTGGAACATTGGTGTGTGTGTGTGTGGGTGGAGTGTTGATTTTTTATTTTTGATCAAATGTTGTAATTTGGTGGACACACAAAGTGTCACCAAATGAAACTAAGGAAAGATGGTTTATTTAAAGTGTATGTTTTATGCTTTTGGCACTTATTGTATCCCGTATTGATGATGGAAGTCAAAGGCGCTTGTGTTAGATGTAACCCTAACAAACAGATGTCACACCCTGAAGGCATCTGTGTACTATGAATGCAGTCTGTGTGATGATATATACTCACATAAAATGAGGAGGTGTGTGCTTTGGTGATTTCGAAAACTGGGTGCGAATTACACAGGTGGACGAATATTATTCACTTGTACTCAAAAAACGAATAATGCTTATTTTGTATGAAACTTTACTAGTGATATCTATCTATATTCCTTTTATTACTTACAAGAACAAGGGCACATTCAGTTCAGCAACATGCTGACTGCTAACAGGTATTACTTTGTTTTTTTACGTGAATTAGAAATTCACAAGTGAAAATGTTTAGCTAATTCTGATCAATATGAGGAATAAATGTGACTGTTAACATCATGACAAAACCTAGCTACCATTAAATTAACTTAGTTGTCAATGTACCTGTGATTATAGATAAGAATCCTTGAGTGTGTACCATGCAAGTGTGTACATTCTTTTTTTTTTTTTTTTTTCTGCTCGTGTTTTGGTATGTGGAAGATACAGTATGATGATGCACTCAAGAACGCATCTCAGCATGCTGGCTCTCTGTCCCTCCTATGCTGCTAGCCTAGGCCTAACCGCCGCTCTTGGCATCTGCTTTGGGTTTCATGTTGTTCATCTTCATTTCTTTCTTTCTTCCTTTTTTTCCAGGTAGACCCAAAGATGCATTTCATATGTTATGCCATACTGTGAAATCATGTAGAGCCCATTTGACACACCACATATTCTTTGCTTATACTAAACGCTTTACATAATATTTTAATGCTAACGAGTCATTTGTTGCACTTCAATCCCTGAGCCTTGCATTTGACCTCGTATGTGTTGCAGTACTCACTAATGGATTCTAATTTTAGTTTTAATTACATTTGAGATATCTGCCTGATTTATTTTTTTAATTAATTAATTTAGTTTTTTTGTCATATACTCCATATTGTAAACAACGTTTATATAAACAATATCCTTTTGAAAAAGATTTTTGAACAAAGTAATTACCTATCTTAAATATCTGAATGGGTTGTCATTTGTGTTTTGCCTTTCTGACGTACAGTACTTTGCAAAACCATCAGAAATTGAGTTAAATGGTGAATTTTTAGTTGTTAAACAAAACTCTGATCTTTTGTGAACTAACTAGAGATGTACCGATTGATCGGCTGATGACTGGAATAAGTCGGTTTCACCATGACTGGCTGTGATTGGCCAGTCAGCCTAAATATGCATGTAGCTGGTTATGTTGCCAATTGCATACAGTCACGGATGCAGCATGTATAGGCTGCGCCACGCCACACCACTGCCCCTTCACTCACCCCTTCTGCACTTAAATCTAGAGACAGCTAATTGTCATGGTAGTCTGTACCTACACGTGACACGTCTGCGCAGTGTGGAAATTATTCATCCTGATGCTGGATGTTTACCATAAGTACACCGTAAAATGCGTTTATTAAGACATTAATACTTAATATTGAGAGTTAATATCTTTTTAAATAAAACTAAGCAAATCTATCTGCAAATTATTGTTCACCTCACTGAAGAGTAAGAATACGTTGCTTATTTTTATCAATCTGTATTGTTAAAAGGACCCTGCCTTGTTAAAGTGTACGATGACGTCGAATGCAAGTGCTGGCGGCTAAGGGACCGTCAACAAACTGCTAAAATCAACACAAACGCTGGTTGCTAAGAGACAGTTAATGAATAATGAATGAATACATTTTAAACTAAATATCTCTGCATCCGTATGAAGTAGAGACAATATATATTGAAAGCTGAACAGTGAAAATAGGAATCGAAAATTGAAACAACTATTAGGCTTATAAGGAAAAAAAAAGGCAGTAATCGGAAGAAAAATGTAGTCTCATATATCCCTAAAAATAGTTTATGAAATGTGGAAGAAAAGCGACATCGTGCTATTTTGTTATTTAACAATTTTGAAATAAGCTTGGCCTGCATCATTTTAGACATTTAAGATGGTGCGGTGCATCCATATAAAATACTGTCAAACACCTCTTTTTATTTAAACTTTTTTTTATTTTCTAATAGACCAATAGGTTATCTGTAGATAAAGAACACAGAAAATACAGTGAGAAATTAATGTGTATGCAGTTTTTAATATAATGCTTTATATTTGTTTCTGGTCCTATTGCCCATGGTCACAATTCAAATAAATTTAACACGGGAACATCTACATCTGCAGAAGCTTGCTGGTTCTTCATGAGTTAATTTTCCCCCCAAAATATTGGTTCTGTTCTCTGCTGGCGTCCCTCTCTTCTCCCTCTTCTCCCCTTTCCTCCTTTTGTCTTAGTTTATTGTTGCTATTATTGTCTCCCCTTGCAGGGTCCAGAGGGTGTGGCCCCCCATCCTCTCACCACTGGCTCTCAAGTCAACTCTGCGGTACTGAGCTCTCTCTCCGCCCCTTCCAACTGACTCTTTCTAGGCCTTTTCCATGCCATGGGCAGATTACCTATTCTAACAAAATGATAACACATTTTCACTGTCAGTCATACCGCTTGATTCTTTACAAAGGGTTGGGGTTTAACATATGGTTTGACTCCTGACATGGTTCTATAAATGTTCCCCTAACAAATCCATTGAAATTTGTAACTAAGAAACAGTGACAAAGCAAACTTTCTTTTTGATTTCACTGTAGTTTGGTCATGTGCTACCTGTTATTTAGCACCATAGAAAAGTAATTAGGGGCCTTGAAATGAGTTTTTTTTATTTTTTTTATTTTTCTCCTCCCAATAAATATCCTTCTAATATTAGAGACCAGATCTGGATCGTGTTGACAACTGCTGCTACTTGTCTTTAACAGAGGTTTCACTCACTGTTGTAGAAACCTCTTTTTCACTCATACCTTCTCCTGATTGTTCTTGACCTTGCTTAAATGCTGGGCCGTTTTGTGTGCCTCTGCTGTTGCTCTTGCTATATGCTCACTTATTGCAGCATCATTATGTGGCTGCATGCGTTCTATTTGAGTGCATCTCCAGTTTAAAAGCCAGTAGGTTTAGTTTAACAAGCTTCCTCTAACATACTGTCATGATCTGTCAGTATTTGGAGTATGTGACCGTGAGGCCATGAAGTGGCCAAGTAGTGCATCTATTTTTTATTTATTTTATAAAGCACACAGCCGGGTTTGCATTGTAATTAAAGTTGTCATGCATGATGGTAAGTGATTGTATCTGCTTTATGGACACTTGTGGTGGATGCTTTGTCATGGTGGTGGGTCCTCCCATTTTAGCTGTCATGGCGATAACCTCACCCTTCCCTTCTAACCTAGCATTACTCCTTGTGATGCGGTGTTGTGCACCTCCTATTGTAATTCTATTTTGTCCTTGACCTAGACCATTGCTTTGCTCTCTGTGTGCTTTGGAGAGTCTTTTCAGACGTTTTAGTTGGTCCATGCTCCTGTTCTAACCACTGAATTCTGCCTGCAGCCTGAACCTACAGAGGAGGACATAGAGAAGAACCCAGAGCTGAAGAAGCTGCAGATCTATGGGGCTGGACCTAAAATGATGGGGTTGGGCTTGGTTGCCAGGGACAAAGGCCTCAGGAAGAAAGGTAGGCCCAGAGTACATTTAAAATATTGAAAAGCACACTGTTGTGTGTGTGTGTGTATCTAGAATTGCCCTCGTGGTGGAAACCAGCGTTTTGGTTTGAGTGTGTGCATGCCCCCTCCCTTCCACATGGGCTGGGTGGCATGCACTCCTCTCTACTCCTCCCTGCAGTACACCTAGGGTCACCCCCCCTTCACCCAGAGTCTCCCAAGAGGCGCACAGATTAGCTTCAATAAACGTGCACTGCAGTGGAGGAGCCTCTGCCTGGAAGGTTCCGTTTGTATTGGCACAATACAGTGGCCAGTCTGGCTGAACACTGCTCCCCCTGCTCCCCCTAGACGAGCTGCCCCAGACCCTCACCGTCCGGGACAGCGCGTCCACGGCAGCCGCCGCTCCCAGCGAGCCCTCAGCCGCGCAGCAGCCGGCAGAGGGCGACAGGGCCGCGGCCGGCCCCCCGCCGCCCCCCACCACCGTCTCAGTCAAGCCTGAGGTGAAGAAGGAGGAGCCGGAGGGCGAAGGGGTCAAAGAGGAGGCTCAGGACGAAGACGACGGGCCCTGTACCAAGATGACTATGAGGCTTAGGCGCAACATCAGCAACCCGCAGTTTGTAAGTAGGACAGAGGCTCCATTACCCCACCAACCTCCTCATTCACATAAGGTGAATATAGTAGATCGCCTAACAAATACCTTCTAGTCACTTGATTGACAGTAAAACCACCCCGCCCACCATCAATAGTAAGTCCTTTTCCTCTCTTGTATTTTCTCTAAGGTGGATAACTTTGTGTGTCGAATGTGTGGCCGTGGCGACGAGGACGAGAAGCTCCTGCTGTGCGACGGCTGTGACGACAACTACCACACCTTCTGCCTGCTGCCCCCGCTCTCTGAGCCCCCCAAAGGCAACTGGCGCTGCCCCAAATGCGTGGCAGAGGTAAGGGTGGGGGGGGCTGGAATATCCCACTTTCTATAATTTAAATCGCCTGTCTGCCAGGCCTGTTAGTCTTTAGCTCACACCATTCTTCAATGTTGTCATCTCTCTCTCCCCGCAGGAGTGCAAGAGACCTGCCGAGGCGTTTGGCTTTGAACAGGCGACGCGGGAGTACAACCTGCAGAGTTTTGGAGAAATGGCCGACACGTTCAAAGCAGATTACTTCAACATGCCCGTTCATGTAAGTGCATCCAATTAATGCGCCACTTGTCTGCTGTGAATCTTGGCTCTGTCTGCAAGTGGTAATGAGAGAGTAATGGTGTGTGTGTGTGTAGATGGTTCCCACGGAGCTGGTGGAGAGAGAGTTCTGGAGGCTTGTCAGCAGCATAGAAGAGGATGTCACTGTTGAGTATGGCGCAGACATACACTCCAAAGAGTTTGGCAGTGGTTTCCCCATGAACAATGGGAAAAGGCACCTCACCAAGGAAGAGGAGGCATGTGGAATTCATTTTCTCACTATCAGTGTCCAAACATTGTGTTGTAAAGGCTTTGTTTAATTGTGTTATAGTGCCCTGGAACTCCACATTTATCTCAGAAGATCACAGTTTATGTTGGGAATACAAATCAGCATGAAATGCACATTGCTGTAGGGGAAGGAATGGAGAACTGATGGAGGCCGGCTGCAACAGGACATTACGAGGGTTAATAATTGTATGCTTCCCTTCAGGAATATGCCCGCTCTGGCTGGAACCTGAATGTGATGCCGGTACTGGAGCAGTCGGTTCTGTGCCACATCAACGCAGACATCTCTGGGATGAAGGTGCCTTGGCTGTATGTCGGCATGGTGTTCTCAGCCTTCTGCTGGCACATCGAAGACCACTGGAGCTACTCCATCAACTACCTGCACTGGTAACTGATACCTGCCCCGCTGTCTGACCATTGCATTTTACATGGCTGCTAATGAGGCTGGTGGGAGAATGTAATGGCCTGTGTTGCTGTCCAGGGGTGAGCCTAAGACATGGTATGGGGTTCCCTCTTTTGCGGCGGAGCTACTTGAAGAGGTGATGAAGAAGTTGACTCCAGAGCTGTTTGAGTTCCAGCCCGACCTGCTCCACCAGCTGGTTACCATCATGAACCCGAACATCCTCATGGCTCATGGAGTACCGGTCAGTTACACGTGCAAGCCCCTATTCAGCCCCTGACAGATACTTGTCTTGTACATACGTTTTTGGGTAAATTGAAATTTAAAACATTTGATTGGCAGGTTGTGCGAACCAACCAATGTGCGGGGGAGTTTGTCATCACCTTTCCCAGAGCCTACCACAGCGGTTTCAATCAGGGATACAACTTTGCCGAAGCTGTCAATTTCTGCACTGCAGACTGGGTAAATAAACTTTGTTTTCAAACATTCATTTCCTGCTGGACGCCTGTGCCTTATGCTTACTCGTCTGCCTGTCTGCTCTCAGCTCCCTGCAGGTCGCTCCTGTATTGAGCACTACCGCCGTCTGCGGAGATACTGTGTGTTCTCCCACGAGGAGCTCACCTGTAAAATGGCCGCCTGCCCTGAGAGGCTCGACCTCAACCTGGCAGCCGCTACGCACCGAGAGATGTTCATCATTGTGCAAGAGGAGAGGAAACTCCGGAAGAGCCTCATGGAAAGGGTGAGATTGTCGGATCGACACCTTTTTATGACGTCATCAGTGCGAGAACAGCAGCTACGCCATTTACATTATATAGTGTATGAGCTTCGCACATTAACCCTCCTGTTCCGATAAGGAAAATCTAATATAACAGATGAATATTGTGCATCCCTACTTGTGTCTTTCTACAAATGCTGTGTTTTGTTTTACCTTCAGGGCATTACTGAAGCAGAGAGGGAGGCCTTTGAGCTGTTGCCCGATGACGAGAGGCAGTGTGATAAATGCAAGACCACTTGTTTTCTGTCAGCTCTCGCCTGCTCCAACTGTCCAGAGCGTCTGGTCTGCCTCTATCACACTCAGGACCTGTGTAACTGTCCCACAGATAAACTCTACCTCAGGTATTTGCTGACAGTGTCATGTCAACAGTCATGTTGATGCACTGTTGATAACAGGGTTCACAATTACTCATGACTTGCACATTTAAATGGGCAATATCTCCATTGAGCCATGTGGTCTCTTGATACAAATTGTATGTACTGCATTTAGGTACAGATACACTTTGGACGAGTTGTTGGCCATGCTACATCGACTAAAGGTTCGGTCAGAGTCCTTTGATTCCTGGGCCAACAGAGTGAAAGAAGCACTTGAGCAGGAAGAGGGAAACAAGATAGGTAAGATTCAGTTTCAGTGTATTTTGTTTAACCCTTAACGTAGGTCCAGTATTATTTAGTATTAGTATTATTTTGCATGATATAATTGTTACAGAACTTTGTAGATTCAATTGAAATAACAACTTGGGAGAGGGGTGCAAAATGGAATTTGATGGATAATTGTCTTCAAATCAAAGGAATTAGTAATCTGGAGGTGCTAAAGAAGGAAGCCACAGAGAAGAAATTTCCGGATAATGAGCTCCTTCAGAAACTCAACAATGT
Source organism: Aphredoderus sayanus (assembly GCA_027564795.1). Classification (NCBI taxonomy): domain Eukaryota; kingdom Metazoa; phylum Chordata; class Actinopteri; order Percopsiformes; family Aphredoderidae; genus Aphredoderus; species Aphredoderus sayanus. Next base: position 4,226,265 of record JAODUG010000022.1, on the reverse strand, counting down.
TTTCAAAGACATACAGCACTGCAATGAGACCAGTGCTAAGCTCCTCTCGAACCCCACAGCGAGGTAACAATAGAGGTCAATCACACCAACATACACTAATAGGTTTATGGAGTTATTCACACTCTATTCACACACTATTTCCCCACTGTTCTCATTCAGTGAAGGCAAGATGAGCTTGGAGGAGCTCAGATCCTTAGTGGACACCATGCAGAATCTTCCCTGTGTGATGAGCCAGCTGGAGGAGGTGCAGGTGCGAAACGCCTTTCATTAAAGCAATAGCATTGGCCCTGGTTTTCCCACAGTATGCTACACGATGTTCAGATCAGGACACCTCTAATATTAGTAGACCCTTAGGTAATGAACACAAGCAAATAAATGAATATAATATTTCTAAACAATTATTCATTATCCTTGAATGGAATGTCAATTGTGTTATAGAGCCCCCTCCCCAGACCAAAATGTCTGCCTCAACTCACGAGGTTTATTAAAACACAAGAGCACACAAACGTGGGGGTAGAAACCAGTACGAGCCTATGCCAGATGTTGGGGAGCCACGAGGGCCAGACACAGTCTTACCTTGAGAATGAACCAGCCCGTCCCATGTAGTCCTCCCATGCGTTCCCTTCACTCATCCCGGTCTCCTGCCTGTAGGCGGTGCTGAGCACGGCGGAGGGCTTCCGGAGCCGCGCCAAGGCGCTGTGCGGCGAGCGGGACTGGCGCCGGGACTCGCCCCCGCCGGAGCAGCTGCTGGCCCTGCTGGAGCAGGGGGCCGGCCTGCCCGTGGACGTCCCAGAGTGCCACCTGCTGCGGGGGCTGCAGGAGCAGGGCCGCTGGCTGGGCGAGGTGCGGCGCACGCTGGGCCCCGAGGGCGGCGACAAGGGAGAGGTGACCCTGGCCGTGCTGCGCAGCCTGATGGAGGCCGGCTGCAACGTGCCGCAGAGCGTCTCCGTGGAGACGGCCATGGCGGAGCTGCAGGAGCTGCTGACCATAGCGGAGCGCTGGGAGGAGAAGGCTCAGATCTGCCTGGAGCAGCGGTGAGATGGGACCCCTCCCCCTGGCCTAGCCAGGCTGTGTTCTCGCGTGCCTGGCTGTGGCGTGCCGCTAACACTGCGCGTTGTGCTCCGCAGGCAAAAGCACCCCCTCTCCACGCTGGAGGCCATCGTGAACGAAGCTCAGCTCATCCCCGTCAAGCTGCCGAACATCCTGGCTCTGCAGGGCTGCCTGAGCAGAGCCCGGGCCTGGGTGACGGACCTGGAGGAGATCCAGGTGAGCACTGCTACGCTACCTCGCTAACGCTGTGTCAGAACCCCTAACCTGCGTTGTGCTGCAAGTGTTGGCACCAGGCACTGCAGCTAAAGCCTTGTCCTCCACGGCAGAATGGGGAGCACTACCCGTGTCTGGATGACCTGGAGGGCCTGGTGGCCATAGGCAGGGACCTGCCCGTCTGCATGGAGGAGCTGCGGCAGCTGGAGCTGCAGGTGGCCAGCGCCCACTCCTGGAGGGACAAGGCCAGCAAGACCTTCCTGAAGAAGAGCAGCCAGCACAGCTTGCTGGAGGTCAGGGGCTCAGCGGGAGCTGTTCTAAGGGGGGGGGGGGGCGGGGGGGCAAGGATATGATGGGCCGCTGCAGGGTGGGGTGGGGAAGCCTAGGAACCAGAGAGTCTGGCTGCGCTCAAGACAGCATAGTTTACATATACAGTGAGTTGTTGCACAGCCCTGAGGCTGTATACGTGTCAAGTGTTGGGCGAGTCTGACAGGATTGGGCTGAAAGCTTTGAGGAAGTGAAGAGCGTACGTGTTCCTGGTTGTGAAACGACAACAACCCTGCCCCCCACAGAGGAATTACTGTATCAAGAGCAGAGTAGTTAGCGGGTAGTTGGCGCTGGCAGTAAGTGCATGGCAGAATCAGATCTTCTCAGAGCGCTGACCTCCAGTTGCTCCGCAGGTGCTGTGTCCCTGCGCCAAGCGGAAGCAGAGGGGAGAAGATGCGGGGCCCCTGGACGACCCGCTGGAGGACTCTGACACCAACACACTGGGCCTCTCTGCCCAGGACCTGCGGGACCCCGGGGCTATTGTGAGTCTGCTGGGCCCAGCCTGCTTCAGAACGCCCCTTTGTGTCAGCCACCATGGAAGCTCTATTTTAATTTCACCCTAAGAATCGGTCTGGAAACCCCTCAATGCAAGTCCGTCATGAAGGCTCCGCTAATGCATTTCAACTTCCTTTGGACTACCTACCTTTATCTCACTCAATCAGCATGTTTAACATCAACCTTGTGGAAACTGAAGATGTGCATGGAAAAAACGTCAGCTAGCTGCTGATTGGCTTGCTTGTCTTCAGTGTCGACAAACGCTTTTGCATTGAGGGGTTCCCGGCTGATTGTCACGGCGAAATGAAATCGAAGCTCGCGCGATCAGGATACCGTCATCCCTGTAAACACTGAATGATTGAGACAGACGGATCAGAGACATCATTTGAGTGAAGGGTGGTGTTCATATATTACACCAGGTTATGGCTGTGGCGTATGTATCAATGAAGAGTGTGTTGACGCCATGTTGTGTGTGTCGCTAGGTGATGGCGTTTAAAGAAGGGGAGCGCCAGGAGAAGGAGGCTCTACTGAGGCTACAGAAGGTGAACATGTGTAAAGCCGGCCTTGCTGCCCAGGAGGACAAGGAGAACGGCCGGTGGGAGTCGGCCATGGAGCTGGGCTCCCCCAGCCAGCCGGTGAACTGCGTGCAGGAGAACGGCAGCGGGCCCTCCCCCCACACGGCGTGCGTGTGCGGCGGGCAGCCGCGCGCCCCACAGCTGCGCTGCCACCTGTGCAAAGACTGGTTCCACGGCGGGTGCGTGGCCTTCCCCGCGCTGCTGCCGCCCTCCCCGGAGCCCTCCGCCAACGCCCTCTGCTGGTGGGACTGGGACTCTCGCTTCCTGTGCCCGCGGTGCCAGCGCTCGCGGCGCCCCCGCCTGGAGACCATCCTGGCCCTGCTGGTGGCGCTGCAGAGGCTGCCGGTGCGGCTGCCCGAGGGGGAGGCCCTGCAGTGTCTTACGGAGCGCGCCATAACCTGGCAGGGCCGCGCCAAGGAGGCCCTGGACACGCCGGAGCTGCGGCGGGCGCTCGACAGGCTCCAGGAGCTCAAGGACAGCCTCCGCCCTGAGGAGGCGGCAGGGGGGGAGGAGGAGGAGGAGGAGGAGGCGAAGGAGAACTCTGTGATAGTGTTGTCGGACTCAGAGGGAGGCGAGGGGGAGGACGGGGTCATCGACCTGACTGCCGATAACTCTCCCAAGAAGACTAGTAATAAGGAGCTCAACGGCTCCCGGGTAAACACCCGCCCTCTTGTCTTTGCTCTGCTTTTATACGGAGGCGTCATTCTACACCCGGGGGCTTGTGTGGGTCACAGGATATGGAGTCATGAGATTTCTTTTTATTCTGAAACTGATCTTATTTTAGAAGGACAATTTTGATGTGTTCGTGCTTGTTTCTTTGTTTCGTTGTATGTAGCGCAAAAGCATCGCAAACCATGGAGCACGTCTTTAAATGACGTTACGAATGGTTGTTTGCGAATACACAATACACGTACATGTTATACAATACATTTTCACTTGTGCGTTTAAAAAAAAAAGGGGGGAAAAAAGTGGATTGTGAATTAATAGCACACTGCACACCCTCCAGGCTCATCTTCTGTGTTTACCCACAGGCTGAATGTGAAAATGGCATTGGGAAGAAGTCAGATGTTACAGGTGTGTTGAGCGTATGGATCCTAAAGTACTATCGCTAAGCCTTCCTTGCCTGCATATGCCTGACTGTCTTGGGTGGCGTCTCCCGCCCTCGCCCTTCCCCCACACACACAGGTGTAGCCTCTCTGCTTTCCCTGCTGCCGTCGTTGCGAGGCCAGGTGGTGGAGCTGTCCCCTGCTACCAGGAGCAAGCTGGAGGAGCTGCAGCTAGAGGGAGACTTGCTGGAGGTCTCCCTGGACCAGACACACACCATCCACAGGGTCCTGCAGGCAGCCTCTGACCCACCCAGGGAGACCCTGCACACGCTCATTCAGGTTTGAAACCTGCACTGACACTCTGTATAAGATAGAGTAGGTGAGTGACAGGGTCACTCTCAAGACAACCTAGTATAAGGGGTTTAATTTGGTAGGGTTGGTAATGTTAATCCGGTAACTAGTACACATTGTATTTACCCTGTATGTTGGCCAAGTATTTTATTGGGGGGGAGTTGGGTGGTTGTCTGCTAGTTATGTAACGCACTCCCTCCTTGTCTCAGATCGAGCTTCAGGAGCAGCGAGGAGCCGGCCGTGGGCGAGCCAAAGACTCCAAGAGGAAGAGGAAAGGTCATAGGAGTGGCTCTGGGGCCGAAGGAGGCCCCTGCTCTCTGGAAGTGTCAGAGTCCAAGAAGACCCGCCCCCTCAGCCACAGCCCTGCCCCCAACACATCTGTCAAGCTTCATCCAGAGGTAGCTACACTAAGAATTAAGTACCATTCTATTACTGCTTGTACATGTGCCTGTGTAAGCATATGTACTTGTAAACTCTTCATGAAAGTTTAAATCAGTTTCTTTTTCTCTCCACAGATTTTGTGATCTAGCCTACGCTGGAACCGTGTATAAACAGAAGTCGAACTTTGAAGAGAAATAAGAGGGACAGACTATTCTATGCCACCGTGTCAAGATGTAGAAAGATGCCAGGAACCCCCTACACTCACGCCTATTCCCCAGTAGTTTCCTTACATCCCTGTTTTGTGCATTCAAACGACAAGTGTCTCAGTATTGTGATCTTTGCATAAGGGCATAGAAAAGCGACATTGCTGCTTACCTTTTTTTATACGTTGGTTGTTTTTTTTTCTTCTTTTAAGGTCGCAATAAAAATGTTACTGTATTCGCTCATTAATAGATGCGTTTGGTTTCCTTCATCAGTGTCACGTGCTGCAAGCTCATTGGTTTAGCGTTGCCAAGGGTTGCCCTGCCACATGTTGAGCATCGCTGTTCAATGCTTGTCATGAGAGTGCACCATAACAGGACGGTGAAAGTTAAGCCCTTTCATTAACACTCCAGCTGCCATATTCCACCCATCACCACATTATTACCCCCATTCCCTCCCCAAGTAAGGACCCTTCCCCAATTTCTACCACTGAACGTGTTGGGACTGTGTGGGACTGACGTTGAGACTCTTTTACGTTGTGTCTGGAGGTCAGTCAGTATGCCATGTTTGTCCTTCCTGTATTGAATGCTAGTTCCGCTGCAGTCTGTCTTAAGGCAGGACAGCGCAGCTTCACTTTACCTGAACTCTTCCCACTTAAGTGGAATTGATTTTGGATGTAATTTTAGCCGGTTCTGTTGGGACATGACGTACAGCAGTAGGCAGCTGCACCATCTAGGTAAAAAGCGCAGTTGTTGACATTATTCTATTTTTTTTTCTCTTCATTTTGAATCATCCAGCCTGTTTGAGGGGATTTTGAATACGCCCGTAATATTTTGGGTAGTGTGAAAAACAGGCATTAATGTTTTTGGTGCTACTTTCCCAAAATGTCCTGTACCTCCAGTGTCGCCCTTTATTTCTCTTCTTTTCCTTCACTCCACATTTTCTCTTCTGTTCAGTCCTTCCTCTCTTCTCCCCTTTACTCTGTAAACTTAAGTAACTTGTCACTGTAACTCACTTAATCATTTTATTTTTATTGGGTTAAAATATTATTATTATTATTATTGCAGACAGATGTTGTGAGTTTATGTATAAACTTCATTTCAATGTTGCCTTTGTTTCTTTTCACTCTTGTTAGAAAATAAAGGTTTAGAATTGTTTAGGATACAGTGTTGTCATTTTTCCTCAAAGATCGCATTGATAAATACATATTTGTCATGGACCATTTTTATTAAAAAAAAAAAAAAAGTTTCAATGTAAGATGTCAGACACAGAACATCACAATACTGAACAAACGAGTGCACATTTTCTTTATCCTAAGAATTAAGCTAAAAATACATTGTCACGTCCACAATTACATAAACCTAATTAAGTTTCATTTACGGAAAAGAAAATCTAACTTTAAACCTTAATGTCAAATGCATGCAAATAACAGTTCTTTATGTCTTACTAGGCAATTTTACAGGAATAGTCAGTCCGTTACTGTAAAAATGCAAAGTTGAAACAAGAAAGTTGTATTTTATAATTAGTGTTGAACTGACAGGTTTTCATATATCTAAAGTTTGCTACACTTTTAAGACATTTTTTGACTTTAAGAACACACCTGGAAAAGTATATAAATTGTTTTACCCAGAAGGCTATATTTTTGCATACTGACCAATGAGTAAAATGTGTAGAAAGGCTGCACACCAGGATAGGTATCATCTATTCCAGCTGATTGTATTTCATTGTTTTTGAGGAAATGCGCCTGAATCGTCTAGGTTTTAAAGAAATTGTTTCCTGTGCTTTACTGACATACAATGTGCCTTTTTATCAATTTTACCTGTGCTTTAATGTCCAGCTGGATGTGCTAATGTCTTCCTATGAAAAACATACTGTAGAACAAGATTGCCTGTAGGGAAGGCACCGATCAACAAGTTATAAAAAGGCATCTGTGACTTAAACATGACGCCTTAACTCTCCATCTGTTCCAACGAGACAATGAATAATTTCATATGGATCCATGTGAATTGGTGCATTTCTTGAAATACAGATATCCTCTAGCTATGGCACATGATTATTTTTCCCAATGTTACCACAGCTGCCATGATTTTTCTTCATTTTATTTTCTTTGTGCATGTTCATTCTGATATTGTAAAGAATTATGGAGGCATGTAAGTATTGGTGAGTATTTTTACTTCCTAATGCTATGCCATTATTCTGAGCTAACAGCTTGTGGTGACTAAGTAGCAGCAGATGGTGCTGTCTCCCAAACCTTCACGTACACTGACGCATCACAGGTGGTGGTTCATTTCATTCCTGCAGCCAGTGTCTTTTAGTATGCCTTTCACTGAATAACAATTGGATGAAAATACAAATCCTACTTGAAACACAGTCCAATACCAGCTTTTACAAGGCTCTGCTTTTATACTGGAAATACAATACGAATCCACAAAACCTTGTTCTCCCTGCATCTGAACATGCAATGATTTTACAAATGGGTTTTCACTTCTGATAACAAGTGGAAGTTTATGCAGCATATGTTGCTATATAGTTGTATGTATTAAAGCATCGTCATCTTTGTGCTATTCCTTAATTTAGCTTCAAATCTATCCAGTAGGAGAAGCAAAAGAAGGAAGCAGCTTAGGAGTAAATAGCTGGTGAATTATTAAATCCATATGTAATGAAAGGACAGGTATGTCACATTTAATGTGCGTTCTGTAGACGTGAGTTTCTACTTGTTCAAAAGCGCTCACTGCGTTCTTGAAACAAATACCATCGCTGTGTTCTGTGGACACGACAGGCCGCAAACCTTCTCTTAGCCTTATTGATATCCAATCCAAAGCACCTCCATGTCATTTCACCGACTGTTCAGTCTACTTCAGTTCGTCAAATGTCAAATATACAGCCGTACTGAAAGCACCCGCGGTGATACCCACTGAGCCTGTCAATCATTACCCCTCCCTCCTCTCAGACTGTGGTGACGGACAGCAAGGGGTTGTAGATCTTCTTTCCATCGGGGGACCTGGTTCCGTGGGCCAGCAGCTCCTGTATGGTGATCCAGTTGTCCAGGATCCGCCTGCTGCGCTTCTTCATGCTCCTGCGGTGGCACAGCTCCAGGATGGAGGGGGGCTCCAAGGGGTGCGCGGCCCCCTGCTGGCCGGCGCCGGCCTCCGCGCGCTGGTCGCGGTCGCGCAGGCAGTCCAGGCGGCTCTGCATCATGAACTCCCTGCGGCGGCGGTGCTCGCGCGCCCGTAGCAGCTGCTGCTTGCGCTCCTCCTTGCTCCAGTAGCGGCCCATCTTCATCTCGCTGACGGCGTCGTCGTCCGTCGTCGTGCCGCTGCGCTCCTCGCGGATCTTCATGGCGCGCGCCTTCAGCAGCCGGTCGCGCACGGGCCGCTTGGCCACGTAGCGCGAGCCGTCGCTGCGGATCTTCACCTTCCACTCCATGCGGGGGGGGGAGGGGGAGGGGGCCGGGGGCGGCGGGGGGTCGGCGTCGGCGGACCCCAGGTGCACGCAGCTGCGGTAGCGCTGCGGCGACGCCCCGCCGCCCGCCTGCCGCCGGGACAGGTAGGGGCTGTTCTCGGCGCTGCGGCCCCCGGCCCTGCCCTCCTTGGGGCTCCGCCTCACGCCGCTGTCCGAGGCCCGCCTGGCGCCGCCGTCGCGGGACAGGGAGCGGAATTTGGCCCCGCCGCCGGAGGTCCTGGCCTCCCCCGCGCCCCTCCTGTGGGGGGTGGAGGGGGAGCAGGGCTGCTGGGGGAGGCCGGCCCTGCCGCCGCCGCCGCGCTCCCTGGCGTGGCGGCCGGGGGCGGGGAGGGCCTCGGCCCCGGCCAGGCTGTGCGTGGAGGGGGAGGGGTGCTGCTCGCCCACCAGCGGGGTGCTGCGGCAGCTCTCCCCGCCCGTGTTGTAGGCGCTGGTGCTGTCCTTGTCGGAGCGCTCCCGCTCCGGCAGCTCGTTGATGTCGGAGAGCGCGTGGTGGCGCGGCTCCTCGCACCCCCCCTCCTCCCCCTGCTCGGGGGGCCAGGCCTTCAGGCAGCGCTCCCGCAGCTGCTGCATCTTCTGGGCCCGCAGGATGTTGCGGTACTTGAACTCCAGGTGGCGCAGCTCCTCCTCCACCAGGGCCAGCTCGTGCTGCATGAGGCCCTCGTTCCTGTTGGCGTCCCCCTCCTCCTCCGGCCCCCCCTCCTCCAGGGGCCCGCCGTTGTTGTTGTTGTTCCTCTCGTAGTAGCACCTGATCTCCAGCAGCTCCCTGTACCGCTCGCACTCCTCCTCGGTCAGCCCGGGCGTGGCGCTGGCCGTCGTCACAGGCGGCGGCGGCGGGGGCTCCAGGCCCGGCAGGGAGTCGGCGCTGAGCTGGAGGTCGCGCGGCAGCAGCAGGGAGTCGCCGCGGTTGCCGCCGCAGGTGAACCTGCGCATGCTGCCAGGCGTGTTGGTGGCGTCCGTGTTGGGGGCGCTGGTGTGCTCGTCGCCCAGCAGGTCGTGCTCTGATGACTCCTCGTAGCGCGTGCTCTCGTCGGTGCGCCCCACGCCGCTGTCCAGCTCCTGGCTGTTGCTCAGCACCGTCGCCAGCAGCCCCGGGGAGTCCCGGCTCGGCCCGCGGCCCCACAGCCCCGCCGCGGCCCCGCCGGTGCCCGCCACCAGCAGGGGGCTGCCGTTGGCCAGCCTGTGGTGGCTGGTCAGGGGGATGGCGTTGTCCAGGGGCTCCAGGTCCAGCTCGTCTGGGTCCAGCTGGTTGTCATTCTGAGGAGGATGCGGGTTACGGGGAATGGAGACATTCATCAGAATGTTCTGTTAGCAGTAGCAAGAAGGATTATTTGTATATGTGTAAGTGTACCCCTCACCCCTAGACATGGCTATAACACTAGGAAAAAGGATGTGGATAGTAAGTATCCCCCTTACATCATATTCAGGCTGGGTGCTGACTTGGCAAATAGTAAACCATACGTATGGCTACAGTATTGCATGATGATGGTTACCTTACAGTTCCCATTTAAAGCAAGTACAAGTAAATTCCGGCACAGTGTATTTGCATCTGTCACTAGATGGAGCTAGAACAATGCTCGGTGCATCACCACCTTCACCTGCAGTATGTTACCCATACCACTGGCTGACATTTCTTTTATTTTGAGTTCTGTTAATATTATCTTTTATCTAGACCTGTAGTCAAAAGTTGACACTTTGGACATCACCTTAATTACCTGTTCAATATGATATACATGTTCACTTGTTTCTCTGACTGTAAGTAAATGCTATATGGCTGTCATTACTGTAAGTCAGACCAAAAGCGTCAGACCAGAAATGAAAACCACAATTGTTAAGTCATATTATAAGATAGAATAGATCATTCATGATTCATTTTTAAACATGGTAAAAAGGTGTCATAATGCAATGATGTGAGATGAGTAGTTAATAACCATTCTTATTAGTTATTAAATAAATGTGATCTCAATTTCTAATGTATTCATTTTCCACTTTTAATTGCCATCCACTGAAAAGCTGAAGGGTTGTAATGCCAACACTCAGACCTCATTTGGTAAACAACCCTCTCCTCAGAGCGAGAGTTGATTCTGTCTAATTTATTATATTTTAATGTGAATTACTTTCAGCCTGTGAGACAGGGAATATTGATTGTCTTCATCTTCATTCTTATTCTAACAGCCTCTGTCTTTCTCTGTGTTTCTCCCCAGACAACAGATCAAGCCTCTCTCTGTTGCTGCTGCATTTTCCATACTCTCTCTCTCTCTCTCTATCTATCTCTCTCTCTCTGCCCTTGCTGTTGTTTGATTTCAAATGTGGGACCATGCCTCAGCAATATAAATCTTATCTTTTCAGCAGCTGATGCATCTACTAAGGTCTTATCTTCAAATGAAAGGTCACACGTTAAGAGAACAGAAATGTGTGTGTGTGTGTGTGTCTGTGTGCGTGCGTGTGCACGTGTGTGTACGTGTGCGTGCGCGTGCATGCGTCCGTGCATGTATGTTTTGTTTGTTCTGTTTCTGTGCATGACTTTGAAACCAGGTTTTAATGACTGCCTCTATAATCTGCCCTCAAGGTCCCTCTGTGCTGCTCTGTGACTTCTGTATGCTGAATGTGCGCGTGGATTGTGTCGCACGCTGCACATGTCTCTGATTCATAAGCTGCCCCAGTTTTAACAATGGTCAACAATGACATCCCATCCGGTAGTGCATGTGTATGCTAAGTGTGTGCATAAAAGTCCTTCGACAGCGGTGAGCATTACTGTGTCCTCATAATATCTGCTAGATCTGCCCGACCTTGAGGTAAACAAAGCAGGGGCACATTAACACTGTGAATAGAAGTCCTCTCCTCGCCCCGTTCCTTATCTCCCTCTGCATCTGCATCCTGCATCTGCATCTGTTGTTCCCATCGCTTCTCTCACCTTTCCTGTCTACATTAGCAGACACAAAGAGTATATGGCGCCCTTATGGTTCACAAATGCAAAGATTTGTGATAACGTTTGATATGGTTTTCACATGCAGGCATTATATGGGATAGTGGGGAAGGGGTATTTAATGAAACCCTTGTGTTGGCAGAAGCGCTTCCAGCTGCATTAGTACAAAACAGCAGTAGATGGGGCACCCAAGACACGCCCACACAAACCCCTCTGTCAGCAACCCTGCCCCCATTCACACAGTTACTGGGATCCTGACTGGAGGGGCGTGGCCAGCCCCCACTAGCATGACCGTCTTCTTTACATTTAGTGGTGGGTTGCCACACATTTAGGCAGAACAGTGTTTTGGTTCAGTTGCTATTTAACACGGGCCCTCTGCTGGCCTGCACATTATCTCACCTCTATCTCGGGCCGTGCGAGGAGAAAGGAGATGTTGGTGCTGTCTTCTCTGGTGAGAATAGCGACAGCCTCCTCTCTGTTCTGGATGTCTATGCCATTTATCTGGACCAAAACAAGATACATAAATTATATCATAAATAAATCATTTGTATGATTAAATATTGTAGTCTGAATAAAAAGATATTGAAAATATAAGTACACACATATATATATATATATATGTATATATATAGATTGCTTAAATTTACAGAATCCTTTCACCTGTAATATTCTGTCTCCCTCACGTATGCGGCCATCTATTGCAGCAATACTGTTGGGGTTCACCTTGAAAGGAACACAAATCATTTATCTCTCAGGTCAATCTATGTGACAACAGCATATTGTCACTACAAGTATATCACTGTCCATCCACACAGGTGAGTTAGTGTGGCTGATTCAACCTCGCTCAGGACTTCATGAGTCTCCTATGCTGGTTTTGTTTCTTTTGTTGTGGCAGCTAACTGATTCTAATGCCGCGTTTTCTAATACATTCAAATTATGTATGGCATACATTATATTCATAATTATAATTAAGTATTATATATTATTTATTATTACATCGTCTCAGTCAAGCACACATCATGTGAAAACTCAAATACAAACTATTTCATCTCTTAATTCTATAATTCTATAATTCTATAAGTCTTATACCCACCTCTCCTACGTAGATGCCCAGATCCTCTTCATCATCGGTTCTGTAGCACACGGTAAGTCCCAGTTTGTCCTGCTGGCGAGACTTATACAGCTCCACCTCCTAGTGAAGGTACAGCAGGAGTTAGATGGATACATAGGTACAGTATGTTAACTGTGTGACAGGCACGGAGGTATTGTGAGCAGATACGGTGAACACACCTCATACTCCAGCTCATCCTGTCTGTCCACCTCATGCTGAGTGATGTCAAAGTAGTCATTGGGATCATAGTATTCAGGTTCTATAAGCCTGAAAGCAGGAGTACGATGCGTGAGACATATTCAGAGAAGTAGTAAAGAGCTACAGTACAGCTCTAGCTGGTAAAATGCTGTTAGTCATATCCACTACAACAATACTGCTTGTACATTAATTAATAGATTATTTTCAAAATCAATCCATCATTCAGTCATTCATTATCGTCTCTCCCTACTCACAGCTCATTGAGCAGGTAAGGCTCCAGTAGGGGGGGCAGAGGAGGGGAAGGGGGAGGGTCAGGTGAGGACGGGGCTCCATAGGGATGCTGGCTGCTCTTGCCCAGAGTCAGCATATGCTGGAAGCTGATGTCCGTCTGGGTGCAGCTGTCCACACAGTCCGCCATGCCCATGGTCACGGCCCCCGGGACCCCCGGGGCCCCGCCCAGGGTGGTTCTCCTGCGGGTCCCCCGCCGGAGAAGGTTGGCCAGCACAGGGTCCCGCATGTCCAAGGTGGGGTCTCCGGAGAGCCGGGACAACTCCTTCCCATTCACCTACAGACATCAACAGACATCACACATAATGGGGCGGAAATGGTGCAAGGAGAAACGAGAGAGATCTAAAAGACGTCTGAAAGTGATCATTGACACCACATCTTCGTATACAGTAAGGAATATATATATACAGTAGAAAGTGCTAAATATGTGATTTAAGTGGAAAAGTGGGTTTTAAAAATGTGAATAATAAAAATAAGAAAACAGAGACAGGCACCAGGATGTCAAGCAGACAGGACATGGTAGTACAGTGGTTTTGTTCTAATTTATATTCATATACTTATTTTGTTTGTTATTTTTATTATCATTTTCTAATTGTATTATTACTGTTGTATTGCATTTGTTACTCTTGCTGTTATGTCTAATATAATTATTTGTATTATTATTTCTTGTTAATTTTTTAATTTAAATTAATTATTTAAATTACACTGAAGTGTTCATAGCTTCTTTGAGCTCCAGACACTCCTTTGAGTCACGAAGAAGATACCACTAAGTTAGTATACATACACAAGACTGAAACAATGTCGCACAAAAACACAAACAGCCTAATATGGAAGGAACTGCTACATCACCAGCAATAGGTTTTAGCCAATAGAAAACAAGGAGAAAACACCCTGCAGCAAACAATGGGACTAAGCAGTGTGAGAAGGGCATTGATCTGTAACATAATTAACTGGTTTTCCACAGGCACACAGAACTGAAATGAATGAAGGGATTAGACACGGCATTACAGGGAGTATCAGTAAGGAAACCATATACTGAAACCTTCAATCGACCCTCTGCATCAAAAGAGCACAACATGTTGCTCGTGTGACCCTTCTGTGGACAGAAAGAAACAGGTGTTAAAACAAGGTTTGGACAATAGAAAGGCAAAGTGGTTTAAAGGAAACAAAACCACAAATGGGATCCTTTCATCCAATTAAAAGGATATTAATAGATGGATGTGTTTTTATAGTGTTTGGTATAGTCTCATTCTTTTTTACTCAGTGGAATTACAAATAGAGGGGGTTGTATCTATAAAATGAATTAAGGGACATTTTTAAAGATTTAAATATTACACTTATGTCTTTATTTTATGCAAACCCAATGACAATACATTTGTAAATCGTTATTTAAATAATAATAATCGGGGTAAGTCCTTGCCATTTCTTAAAACATCACATTTTAATTGACACAGCAACAATGACAGTGGAATGTCAACATATCAAAATGTGTTATTGCATAAAGTGAGATTACAGGTCGGTTATACAATATACATTTTAGACAGTGTGGCTGTGTAGATATCCGTAAACCGCCAGTCCATTATGCTCTGACAGTGTGGGTTGGAATCCCATTCACATCAGTCTCAGTACCTTTCCACCTTATTTCAATCTACGTCAGCCTGGTTCTCCTCAGAGCCACACCCAGTGATGTAGAGCAGTGACAGCGTAACCCCCCCACCCCTGCTATTGTATTCACCTCTGTATGATGTAACCCCTGCCAGCTCCCTGGGACGAGGTGGTGAAAAGTGGGAGGGGCTTTCAAATCAGATTAGTAGGCGTAAATATGATTATGAAAAGCAGAGCTAAACAGCAGGGCAATTGGTTTATGAACTTCACTGATCCTGTTTAAGTGAAAGCATGACCACACACACATACACACACACACACACGCACACACACACACACACACACACACACACACAATGTTTTTTTGCTGGCACGGATCTAATCTGGATACAATCATTTGTTTTAACATCTCAACATAAAGTGTGTGCCAAAAATCTGAGAATGCTCTTATCCTTTGCTCTAAATCTGTTATACACTGTACGCGTGTGTGTGTGTGTTTGGGGGTGTGTGTGTGTGCGTGTGTGCGTATGTGTGTGTGTGTGTGTTCCCATTGTGTCTAAGAGCAGTGTTCATGGTACACACACACACACACACACACACACACACTGACCTTGGCTGTCTACACACGTACACCATCTTTACTAGCATGTCTCCCTGCCCCTCTCTCTTCCTACACCCCCCACTGTAATTGCATGTCATATCAATGTTCCCCTGTTCAGTCATCCGCCCAAAACTTTCTGGCCACATTCCCCTCCTGTTAGGCGTTTATGTGGTTCCTCATGCTATCCTATACTCCTACAACTGCACCTCCCCCCACTGGGGCTGTTGTCTCTCCACTTCCATCACTGTCTGCCTTCTCTGCATGCGTTCCCCTATCTGTCCCCCCCCCCCCCGTCCCTCTCTCTCTCTCTCTCTCTCTCTCTCTCTCAATGAACCGCAATTAGTTTTATTAGTATTGCATTACAGCAAATTACATTATATTCCAAAACACACATACACTAGCAGAAATACATGCATAACACAACATGGTTTTACAGTTATGGTTGTTATGGTTGTGGGATATTTTAAGTAACTTGGATCATGTCCAGTGAGATGTGAAGAAGTCTTGTGTGTGTGTGTGTGTGTGTGTGTGTGTATTGTGTATGTGTGTGTGTGTGGGTGTGTTTGTTTGTTTGTTTGTGTTTGTGTGTCATACATTACTACTAATACAGTACACTTGCATGCAAAACCTAAGAAAGTCTCAAGCTCCCTTAATGACACTTGCCTTAAAATGACTGAATAACGCATCTAACATGATGCTCATTGTCCTCCATATTGACTGACAGTTCAGCAACAAGTTGTTCCTTTCTTTGCCTTCATGTCTGTGAGGCAGACAGATTATATCAAATGTAGCCTGGTTGACTCCCTGTCATTTGGTTTCAAAACGAACAGATAATAGGCAGAGATGCACAGATAACAGCAGCTCACTGAAAACACAATATCAATGCAAAGCCACACACACACACACACACCTACACACACACACCTACACACACGCACACACACACACACACACACAGAAACGTACACAGTGGAGGGACTGCTCGTTGTGTTATTTCTCTGCCTTCACATACTGTATAGTGAGGCTGCACCAACTTGTTTCTGTACAGTGTTTGATCCATATGATACTGTATGCAGTGTGTGGGTGGATAGAAGTGACTAACTCTGTTAATTACGGGTATAACATTCTTAGCTCAGATTCTTATTGAAAGAAGCTTTATGTCCAAGAGCGTAAGATGTAGTGAGAAAAACAATGTTCTCATCATCAAATAGAGTATGTGACTCTAGGGACTAAAGCAGTGGGTGTATGTTTGCTGAAAATCTTATTTAAGTGTTATTTAAAAAAAACACAGGCCCATAGACTCTGTGGGTTTGTAGTTTCCATTTTGTGAACCCTCACTCTCCACCATTAGAAGACCATATGTTTCTTGGGGTTCTGGGGCAGCAGAAAATAGAGACTAACATGAAAAACCAAGCAGAGATCATAAGCCAATAGAGATAGGATGAAAATATGTTCTTGACTCAATCTATAATCCTCTCTCCTCTCTTTGCTTCCTCGATTTTCCCCCATTACTCATTTAAATCGGAGGCTTCAATGCAAAATGATCAGCATTGCCAGCCAGAGAGATTTTTTTCCCTTTCATTTTGTCTGTCATAAATACTACACTATAACAACACAGTGACTCAGTTGGCCTGACTCCGCTGTCTTTTCAAATCTATTTTACCTTTAAAGTACACAATATTTACATTGTTTTTGTGCAAACTGCTCTTCCCTGGGGATTCTTATTTTGATCCAAACTCCTCTGTCGCCCTTCTCTTTTTCTCTCTCTTGATTTCACTCTCTTTATCTCTGCCAAAGTAAAGAACAACAGCTCCCCCTTTGACTCTAAATGGAAACTCTTAACGCTGCTCTCCAAAATCAACCCAGGGAACTATTTCAAATCTTCCTTTTCCACTAATCCCTGTTTTCTAGTTGTTTTAATGTGCGGTGACTTGATTCACCTCCATGCATGGTGACAGATCATAAAGGGGCCTTGTTGTATTTCACTCGTCTCCAGAGCAGAGAGACCAGGCCAGAGTTCTGCCAACTGCCTGGTTCACCACATGGAAAAATCCTTCTTCCCAGGAACCCCTGATTTCTTCATACACTGAACTCATTCTTCTCTTCTCCTCTCTTCTCTTCTTTTCTCTTCTCATTCAAAATGTGAGCCTTTTAACATGGGTTAAACCCTATATAGTTCTATGGTTAAACCCACATTTGACCTGTTAAAACATACTGTATATGATCACTGAAAAATCATTGTTCACACTAAACCCATGTCCACTACTAATGCTTGATAAATAATCAAATTATTTTCTTGTTTCTATGTTGAGACATGAAGATGTACTAGATATGGACAGCTGTACTTGGTAAGGCAATGCTTGACTTTATAGCATTATATTTAATTTTTCAGTCACCAGCTAATTAAATGGGTCTGTTTGTTTTAGCTATTCAGATTAGCAAGCTGCTTTTATGTTATCTGCTTGCATTTGTTCATCTTTCAAAGGTTAATGTTCAAATTGAAGTTACTAGACAACAGGGGATGGACATAAAACATTATGAGGAAGGTGTGGAGGAGATAAAAGCATATTATAAAAACAAAAATGATTTTATGACTTACACAATGCAGCCATCTCCTTTGGAAGGTCAGCTCCAAACCTGCCAAAGAGGCTGCTATTGGCCAGCAGGTCAAAGGGGGAGTGGCTTCGCATGGAGTTGAAGGCGAAGGGGTAGACAGCAGGTGGGAAACCGGTCATGTGACCCACTTGTCGTTCCCTGTTGGTGCCCATGGTCTCACAGGCTCTTGCTGGA
The DNA here is from genome assembly GCA_027564795.1 of Aphredoderus sayanus. Lineage (NCBI taxonomy): Eukaryota > Metazoa > Chordata > Actinopteri > Percopsiformes > Aphredoderidae > Aphredoderus > Aphredoderus sayanus. The sequence goes on along the minus strand of JAODUG010000022.1, from coordinate 4,208,648 downwards.
ACCAGGACGACGAGAGATACCTGGCAAACTTAGACCTCTTCCTGTGTCTGCTTACCAGGAAGCTATCTTAAAAGGCTCTGATGAGTCTGTTCCCATTCAGTCTCCCGTCTTCTAAGAGGGGCTGTTGAAGTCAAGCCAAGAATCAAGTGACCGAGTCTGGGCGAGACGGTGGTAGATCCAGGCTCTGTGGGAACCGAGAGGAGACAGGGAGGGGGGATTAGTTTCTGGCGTAGCGACCACTGTCTGGTTATCACAACCAGATCGCTGGCAGACAGACCCACTTACACTGATCCCAGATCTCAGCTCACAACTACCTAGCACAAAGGCAAATGTATGGGTTACAAGCACACCAAGAGAGAGTTCAACAAACGGCTGACACAACATACTGTACTGTTCAAGGATGAAGAAGAAGAAAAGAAAGGGGGAAGGGAGCGGGAAAAAGGGATAACACACTCTTGCTTTTTTGAGTGTCTTCCAGACAGTGCAATGATTCTAGGCAATGCCATATGATTTCAATCAGCAGAACTGTATAATAAAGGGCCTCTCTGTTCCCTCTGTCAGCCTGACTCTGTCATGCCCAGGAACAGCCTGCCAGCCTGCCAGCATGGGCACAATTAACCCTTTAGAACAACAGACAGCCATGTAGTTACTTGTTCTCGCAAATACTTTAAGTTATAATCGATTTACTCCCCGCCTATGTGATGAAAGCTATGAAGCAAGTTTTTGGTAGCAGGTTTTCTGCAAGCAAATGTGGGCAAATCCCTCCCCCCCTTCCAACACACACACACACACACACACACACTTTTATTTCTGCTATGACTTTTTGATCCTCCATGGTAATTTCACAAGTGGGAAGAGGGGGCTGTCTTTGGTGGATCTGTGGTAAAACCGAGGCGGCCAAAGAATGTCCTGTTGTTCTGTTGTTTTGGGCCCGTTTCATCTAAAGGCTGTAATCCACCAAAAAGACATTAGGCAATGTTTTGTGACATTAACGTGAATTCAACATGGGGAATCGGGGAATGGCATGGAATGGCCAATGTCGGCAACGAGCAAAGCAGGGCACTGTGAAACTCAAGTAAGTGCAGACAATGAGAGCAAAAAAATAACGTAAGAAAGAAGATTGCAATTGTTTGTGTTTTGCTGCTTTAAATTGTTGTGTTTCAGCTGTACAGATGCCAATCTCATTTTGATATGAAATGCATGACATTTAAAATGTGAATATGTTGAGTTGACACAACCATTGAGAAATTATCATTAAATAAGATGGGGTCGTTCAGTAAAAAAGTTAATTGAATATGGCAAATGCAGTTTGACCTTTTCAATATTGTCTTCGGTTGTGCAATTAATGTAATTTGAATCGCGATTTCAATGTCGGCTCCTAACAATCACAAAACTATTATTTTGCACATTACATTTTACAGGTAAACTCTTATTTTGTCTTGTGTTCTGAATGACACATGCACACACAGTTTTACAGTTGAAATAGTTTTCACCGTTAATTTGTTTCAAACGTGATATCACTATTGACCAAAGTAATCTTGATTAGGATTTTGTCCATAATTGATCAGCCCTGACATGTTTCAGTGGAGTTTTTGTTGTTGAGGCCACCCGCCAGAGGCCTACTGACAGCTTTTGAGATGTCTTGTGTCAGCTGCATTATCGTGTCTCACTAGTGAGTTCACTGGCAAATCTATTGAATGATCTTATTATTTATGCCTATAGTACAATTCATACCAACTTCATACCAGTGGTTCTGAATGAGGAAGGAAGCACCCTTCTTTAACAAAATTTGCATTCATTTGTTCCATGTTTTCAATGGAGTACAGTTGTTGAATGACTTCATAAGTTCATTGCGAGTCACGGAATCATTGATTGAAAACCTGTCACCCCCCCATGTTTAACACTTGTGTTATCTAAGAGTGACTGCTCCTGGGTCACTAAATGAATTGGCCAATCCCACTGCTGCACAGGGCTGACCTAGACCACTGCTCATTTGAAGTAAACTGTTCCACATGTGCACCCGGCCTACTGGCCCGGGACAGCCAATTTGCAGCCGTAGAGACACACACACACACACACACACATACACACACACACACCCACACACACACTCTCTCTCTCTCTCTCTTTCTCTCTCTCTCTGTCTGTTTCTTTGACACACACACACACACACACACGCACGCACGCACGCACACACACGGCCCACGGGCACAAATGCACGCACATGCACAAACACACACACACACGCACACACATACAGGCACACACAGCCACTAAATCTGAAGCTGTTTTACACCCTACATCTGGGTACCTGAAACATGATACTTGAGCTAATAGCCAGAGGACTTTGTAGGTCCAAGTGCTTATTTTTCCAAAAAACTTCAACAGAAAGTGTCCACCTACCATGTTTCATAACCATTTAATTAACTGTTAAACATCATAAACTCAGTGTTTAACAGATTATACAAGCTGTAGCCTTTACAGTGGTACAAATTCCTACAAACAGTACACACGCAAATGCACACCCACATATACTGTACACTTCCCAAACAGAACTGAAGTTCACAAATCTTTCAAGCGTGGTAATCACAGGCTCACTGAGTATTGTTTTTTAAAGCCATATTTCCTGTATTGACATAGTTTCTTTATACTCTTGGCTCTGCTGAGGTTTTGGCCCCACCTCAGCTAGAGCCAGTAAGGGATAAAGCCTTCATCTTTTACATAGAGCGAGAGAGAACATTTGTGAAACCAGAATCAAACCCTTCGCTAACATGTTTCTTTTGTTTTTTTTCCCCCCGCGAAACTGCGCGGCTCAACGTGATCGAGGAGTGATTGCAGACATGCGTCGGAGAGCAAACGTATAAATCGCACAAGCACATGCGAACACTTGCCTGCCCGGAGAGAGAGAAACGCAGAGACGTCCTGGTGCCTACTGTACATGTAGCTTAGAAAACACACGACAACAACAAAAACACACAAAAGACAAACACACAGATGTCCTGTAACTTTCGTCACGCCTAGTAATCCATAGGACGCACAGTGCCTTGACATGCTGAAGTGCCACTGAAAGCCGCAGATGACATTGAAGAATGGAGAAAATCTTGTTGGACGCGTGTCGCACAGCAACAGTGCAGAGGCTGGGCTCCAAGCACACCTTGACTTGACTGAACGGCTCAGATACATACTGGAGATGAACAGACAAAATGTGAACCGTGGAACAATACTCTGAGAATGAATCTGACTTACCCGTGGTTATAAAAACATTGTTGTTTTAGACGGAAACTCAGACATCATGTGCCTCCCAAACCCGTGCTGAGTGATGGGTGTCACTCCTCTCTGCTCCACCCCCCATCCCCCAACAGTTCCCATCGGCTAACCTTCTAGCCTATTAGCCACGTACACACGCTTGTGCTCAAACATAAACATCGAGGAGTGTCCCTTTAAGCAGTCTCATGTTGAGAGCAGACGCCAATTAAAAAGAACGGTGGTGAAATAGGGTGCAGAAAACCCCCATGAGCATAAAGACAGGGCTTTTTTTATTTCCCCTAGTAAAGTGTGGCATAAGGGACGCCCAGAGCCAAAGGAAGGGCCCCCTTCTCACTAATGAGTCACACCAGCCTGGTCAACCTCTCTCACCCTGTAGGTGCCTCCCCCTCCATCTGGGGGAATACACCTTGGGTAGGGCAACAAAGGCAGTGCTGTGTCTCTGGGCCTCAATGGTGCCTTTATGAGGCCTGCTTGGGTCAGCCTGGTCCTGCTGACACTCACACACACAAACACACACACACACACACACACACACACACACGCACACACATATATGTACGTACACACACAGATGTGTACACACACACACGTGCACACATATATGTACGTACACACACAGATGTGTACACACACACACACACACACGCGCACACACACACGCACACACATGTGTACGTACATACACAGATGTGTACACACACATACACACGCACACACACACGCACACATATATATACGTACACAGACAGATGTGTACACACACACACACACGCACACACATGTACAGTACGTACACAGACAGATGTGTACAGACACACACACACACACATGTACAGTATGTATACACAGATGTGTACACACACATACACACGCACACACACACGCACACACACATGTGTACGTACACACACAGACAGACGTGTATGCACGCATACATACATACACACACATACACACACACACACACAGACACATACACACACACACAACCACAAACATAAGTATGTACACACACACACACATGCATACACACACACACATAAACACAAACATATGTACGTACACACACACACACAGACGTGTACACACGCATACATACATACATCATACACACACACGCACACACATGTGTACGTACACACACAGATGTACACACACACACACACACACACACACAATCACAAACATAAGTATGTACACACACACACATACACACACACAGAAACGTGGACGTACATACACACACACACACACACACGCTAGGATACCTGCAGGAAGGCGTGTGTGTGTTTGTGTGAGCATGTGTGTGATTTGATGGTGTCATGGCACTGCATGCTAGTGCATGAATCTCTGTACACACATGCAGAGCAGACTCACATGCATGCACATACAGTAGTGTCGCGGGACACAACCAATCTCCCCCATAAAAAACATCTCTGGTGTTAAAATGGAAGCGGTTTCCATAGTGAAAGAACTGGCCATTATCTGGACTAAACCTTTTCTCCATGGACCAGCTATGTGTAATGTTAACCTGAAGAAAATGATGTATTGATAATAGATTGTCTTTGGTGCAAATGGAGGTGTACATTATGGACCCACATGTTTGATTTATTAAGAATCCATTAATGACATTGTTTTGCCCTGATATGCAGCTCACATCTACTACATATTAATTTTTATTTCACTTGTATTTGTTGATACATTAAATAACTTGTGTTTACCGCTACTTGCAAATTTGATTTTAATAGTACTGTATGTGAAAAAATATATATAAATATCAAACTGGTGAAATTATAAATGTAATATATTAAGATTATTTGGCAAATTGATTTCCCCAATTCAACCTCTAAAGTATGGACAAACTCAGAGCAAACAACTTAATATCTCTTCTATAGATTTCTTTGTACACAGAATCAAATGTGCTGTATGTCACTGTTGCTAAGCTACAGTACAATCCTGTGTGCTCAATTCTGATGCAGGTTATCTCATATTTTTGTTTTGTCTGTTCATATTAATTTGAATGAACACAGCAGAGCTCAGCAGAGGATCATAATACATGTATCATATTCATAATAAAGAATAAATCATCCGTTGTGAACAAACAATCAATATACTGTATAAAACACATTCTTTTAAAATGATGAATTAGCGAATGCACAGAAACCTTCTTTCAATAGAGCTCAAACATCTCAGACACCCTTGGACTGCCCTGAGTGTGTTCAGACTGAGGTCCTATTGTTAGAAATCTGACATGTCTGATGTAAAGTGTTTCTATATTGGAAGTGGCCCAAATCTGACTGGGGTAAACCAAAATCAGATTCCATGTGCTTTTCGCAGTTCACACACACACATTTAAATGTGGGCCACATCCACCCTAGAGACAGAACATAGCTTGAATATCATTTAGATTGTCAACAGTAAACTAGTAGTCAACCTCTTTGACATCTACTAGTCAGACCTAGAGTCCAGTCTACTTTAACATTGTGATTTACACAAACAACATACTTACTGTTCTCTGACATTTCTACCTGTCACCACACAAAGTCATTTAAAACAACCTTCTCATTAAAGGTGGAGAAATGTGGTGATATTTAAACTTCATCAAAACAAAACACTTCCAAACCTATAGGGCACTTCCTCAGAAGCTTTGCCTCCCACATTGGACACGTATTTGTGTTGCCACTTACAGAGCCAGGATCTTTTTCAGCGCACATAAAAATGGCAGCTAGCACACTATGATAACACTGTATATTCCTAGAATTTTACAAGTGTACAATCACTGACTCCACCATTGAGTGAAATTAAAACAACGCTTCTAAGCAAAGAACTGACCTGCTGATCTGAAACAATCCACTCAGCCATTCATACAAAAATGTATATGTATGAAACTGGCAAGACCCTCACATACAATTGTCCAATGATGTCTCACGATTTATTATGTTGATTACGAGCTTTCCTATAGCGTCAAAAGGGATAAACCTATACATTTGTTTGTTTTCTTACAGTAGTTCTCTGCCTAGTCGTTTTCTACTTCCATAACCTAATTAAGCCTTAACCTTATTAATAATTGTATTTCTAACTCAAAACCTAATCCTAACCCTGTTAAATCAAGGTTATTGCCGAAACGTCATCAGGAAGTGTCACAAAACAGCTTGAAGGGGGAAAAAAATTACAAGACACACCTAAAGTATCTGGCAGGGCCATACAGTACGCACCTTACAAATGTGTAATCACACCTACGCTGTCTTAAGTACCGTATAACTTGGTCAAACTTGGACCAACTAAGAATTTGTCTTAATGGCTGACAAAATAATAAAAAATTGCTCCCCTACTAACTGAATGTAAAACATGTCAATCCATGGAATAAGATGCGAGAGTCTTGACCCTGTGGTGTGTTGCTTTCTGTCTTATGTTGCACAAACCTGCCCACTATATCAACATGAATTCTGCTTGGCAGCACCAGTGGTTATGATGTGGATTGGGGGGGGGGGGTGCAATGCTTAATAAAACACACAATGTTGTCATTATGTGGAGACAAGCCAGCGGGCTGCCCAGGGTCTGCAGGTCGAGGCTGGGGTCAGGGCTTGTCGCTCCAGGCTTAGGACCAGGTCATGGGTCAGCCCTAATGGAGGCATTTGGTTGGTACCTTTTCATTTTGTATTAAAGTAAAAAGTGATTCCAACTACCTAACCCCCCCCATCCCCCCTTCATATATCTCCACACACACAAACTCTTTCAGATTGTTCTCCAGCAGAAACAGAGGTGTCTGTTCCAAGACCTTGTAGCTGCTATTAAAGGCCAGCCTTAGGCCACGATTAAAAACACTTTCTGTGCCATTCACAGTCTCCAACATTAAATCCGCATGTTAAGCGCCTGTCGAATGTAGGACTTCTTCCACTTGTGCGTTTTGGCGAAACAGCAGGTGACCAGCTTCGTCATCAGCTTGAACAGCTTGAACCAAAATGTCTGAATAGCCTTCCAAGACACAGTCGCCTAGCCTGGTGTAACCAAACCCAAATATGGTCTGAACACGCTCCATTGGGTGTTCGCAAGTGTTCGCAGTCGTCGCCTCAATAGTTTTGAAACTATTGGACAGCTTTTAACCAATTGGTGTTGCTACAACTGTTTGTATCGCTTCATCTAGCTCCACCACCATTTCGAAACAAACGGTTGACTTCAGAGACATTGCACTTACCTGCACCACTGGTTGGTTATTGGTCCACAATCCAGGTGGCTATGCCAATGCTAAAGCGACCAGGGTCTCCAGACTATAATCTCCTCACAAATGTACAGTAGCTGAGAGCCATAGTTGGGCCGAGCCAGGCTAAACATTGTTGACCAGGTCAACAATGTCACATGATTGATTTCGGTAATTACGATCTCCACTATATGGCTCGGAGCACCTACACAGACAAACCTCAAGTCGCAGTGAATATACCGACAGCTGGCAGCACCCTCTGCACCTTGCCAATGTGAACACACTGCAGCTATGTTTCATTATGGACTTATATTGACCTAGCCGTAAAACAAGGAACTTTAAAAACTATAGATAACTTCCTGTTGTTCACAACTCATACACAGTTCCTAGCATAATCACTTTAAAGAACAGTATCGCACACTCAAACAGTGAAATGTGTAACAATATGGCTCTGTAAGCCAATAGAACAAGTTAGATATGTAGATGTGTGTGTATGCGTGCGTGCGTGTGTGCACGTGTCCATGCGAGTGAGTGAGTGAGTGAGTGACATAGAGAGAACAAGAGAGAGAGAGAGAAGCCAGACAGCGGTCTCAGCCTGAGGGGCTGTCATTCTTAAAACGTGCAGATGCAGACATGCACATGCGCGTACACACACACACACACACACACACAAAACCAGCATAGAACAACACGGAATTAATCTAAAAAAATCTAAAACCACAGGATTCAATCAATTCTAGTTTTATCTTACAGAACACTGTATTTACCCGAGTTAGGTAGTGCCATTTCAAGTGATGAATGGACTAAGCTGTAAATCACAAAAGCACAACAGAAGCTTAGACTCTGACCTAGGGTTTTAGTGTCAGATATTGAGCTGCAAGACAGTGCTGTAATGCAGCTCAATAACTGACACTCTCCAGACATCTACTGTCAGAGATAATGACAAAGTGATGAAACAAGCTGTAACTTCAAACTCCCTTCAGAGAACAAATGCCAGTCTACACCAGTCATTCACAGATAAGTCCCTACTAATGCTAAGATGCTGCTGGGTCAGAATTTATAGTCACGTATATTTTAATATTCTCTACCATATATTCGTTTTCAAACTCTATACATGTCATTATGATTCAAATTAATTAAAATATACTGTTATTTAAAAGATAATTCGACATTTTGAAATAATTTCACATTTCCCTTAATAACATTCTCTCGGTCGACCTCAACCCACGGTGTGAGAACAAATGCAGTATACTATTTCTTCCCTGTGTATTAGCTAGTAGCTGTACTAGCTACAATTCTGTAGATTGCTGGTATGTTTTTCTGTCAACAACACACACCTTCTGCTACCTCTGCCTCCCTAGCAATAGCGAGGCCTGGCATGGGATAATAAAATTTCCATCCTCACATTTGGAAAATAAATCGGGAATAGATGTATCGAGAGTTTGCTAAACCCTCAGGCAGACTGCGGGCATAGAAGCACATAGGATATAATAGCATGATGTGTCCTATCAACACAGTGTGAGCAGACAAAGCTATATTGCTCGGAAAAGAAGCAATTAGCAGTCAAATAGCATCTTAATGGCAACCATCAATCAAGCAGCCTTTATTTATACAGCATGTTGCATACAAGGAACGCAATTCGCAGTTCCCCGTGGTGTAATTACAAACAGCTTGAATAAACGTACCCGTTATAGCAACAGGTGTACAGTACACCACCAAGATGGAAAATAAGACACAGGGACAAATAAATATAGCACGGCTGATGTATTTAAATCTACTTTATGGATGGATGTGTCAGTACCTCTAGGTGGAGAGGAGATGCACTGCATTTTAGAACCCACACGACAAGAGCTCTGGAATATTTACTGCTGCCTCATTGTCATAACAACAATAATAGGCGTCTTATTCTTGGTCTTAGGGTTTATGCACACACACACACACACACACACACACACACACACACAGTAGCATAGGTGCACTAAGCTATCTTGTGATATACAAATTAGTTTATTTTATTGGTCTTACGTAACTGCAGCATATAACCTGTCTACATGACCCTAAGGTATCCGAGATCTGTCAAGCTGATGGAGTTACTCATCATGATTGACAGCCAGCCAGCCAGCCAGCCAAGCTTAGAACCTGCAGGCTACATGAGCGACAGTCTGCTGCTTGAATACAGCCTAGGGCCACCACAACAACCCCCAATCCCAGTAAATGACCCAATAGATATAAGCAAGCAATACTTTAAAAGGGGGGAGTTATAGTTGGTGGTTCGAGAAATGCATTCCGCAAATAAATTGCATGGTTGTGGATATGGCAATTGAAAATTATTATTAAATAGTGGCTGTTCTTGTTTCTGTCGAGACTTTATCATCAGCACTTTATGAATGGTTTACTATCTTATTCTCTCAGTGGATGTTTATTGGTAATTTAAATCCTTTATTAGCAATGCACTTCAGAAAGTATTGTGTCCACGGCATGGGGAACAAACACAAAAACATAGATTAGACAGTAGGACTATATCTACGTTACAATAGAAGAAACAATACAGAAGTGTTCATCACAACCACTAAAGTCCAACATGCCTTTGTTTCTCTCTCTCTCTCTCTCTCTCTCTCTCTCTCTCTCTCTCTCTCTCTCTCTCTCTCTCACACACACACACACGCACA
>JAODUG010000022.1:4180132-4198414 GCA_027564795.1 Aphredoderus sayanus | reverse complement strand
TCTCTCTCTCTCTCTCTCTCTCTCTCTCTCTCTCTCTCTCTCTCTCTCTCTCTCTCTCTCTCTCTCTCACACACAATTGAGTGAGCCATTTATGGTTTGGCCAAAGAACAACTGAACATCTGTAAGCATACTGTAAACATGTTCAAATACCCAATCCATTACTAAGCCAACTCGCATATTGGCCACAAGCACTGTTCTGGAGATAGTTTCTCACAGGATTTCATGGTGGCTGTGTATGGCTAAATGGCTCTACGGGCTTACACACACTACACCCCACACACACTGCACATTAGTCACCGCAGCCTCTCTCTCTCATTCTCTCTCTCTCTCACACACACACACACACAACGTAATGTCCTTATGTGTTGCGCTCATGACCCAAATATGTTAGCCTAGTTTTAATGTGTCGTCCCATGAAAGGTCAGAGCAGAGTAGAGAAGTAGAATTTAAATACCAACTGCCTGTTTCATAGCACAGACAAAAGCAGCTGCTGTCACACGAAGCTGCAGCCATCGGCCTTACAGCCCTCACCACGCTTCCAGCTTAAATACCAGAGTTTGCCATTTTACTCCTCCACCACATTTCTCTGCTCTTCATTTACTCTAGGTCTGTTCAAAGGGTAGGTATTGCCCAGAAGGCGTCCTCTATTGACTCCTGGCTTCTGCCTGAGCTCCGTCCACTTTTTATAATGTGCCTAGGCGAGAGACAACCAGGCAGGAAATCGTGAAAGCTAACATTGGCCGATGCCGTGTGCAGCATCACAGGAAGAAATCACGAGCACCAGCTCTCGCCAAGTGTTAATGAGAGGCATGCATGAGCGAGGAAAAAGCAGGGTGCATAATGTGAGCATAGAGGGAGTTTTTCACAACGAGGAGTCAGCCACGTACTTGGAGAAGCGAGTCAAGTGAAATATGTAAAAGACCGCTTCTTTTTTATTCCAGTAAAGACTTTCCCTGTAGCGGTAGACAGAGGAGGAATGCACAAGGCCAGAAAAGAGCAACGGTTACCGGCAGAATATTAACACTGTTCTCATTATTTATTTACCGCTCTGAGAATACGCCAGCCGGTAGATAGCACACTTCAGTGAGAACTATAGTTTATTGTTCTCGGAGTCGGCATGCGTGCGAGCGACATGCCTGCCATCCTTGTCCAAGGGAGGGAAGTTGCACCAGGACAATGGTAAAGGATGGGGAACCCTGCGGGGCAGGTTCATTCCCATTCCAGAGGCAACACTCGACTGTGAGAGCTGCCTCACATGGGATAAAGACCTGGACCAGCGGTCTTTGCAGGTGGCACAAGATGGCTACTCAGAGAGTGGCCATGAAGGAAGGGATAAAGGGAAGATAAAAGCAACTTATGAACTGAAAGAGGTGCTGGCTCTGGGGGGCAGCCGGGGATACGCGAGTTTAATGCCGCTTGAGCTGGCAGTGAGAAGATGGGAATACGTGCTCAAACCTGGGGCTGTGCCAGATAAGAAGTACTTGTGATGCTGTCGGAGAGAACGTCTCAAGTTTAAAAGTGACCTTTTTCTTTGTCGATTTTAGAACATTTTAGAAAAGCGATTAGAGTTTCTGAATTGTACTTCAAAACATACAGCAATGGCAGCACTGATTTGTCAGAAGAAATGTACTATGCTTTGAAGAGAACATACATGATATTTCTCTATTTATTACAGTATATGCAATAGTCCAACGGAGCAAGTGTGAAAGCAGAGAGAAACAGGGAAAACAAGAGATACTTGACAGGCCCTGAGCACAGTGCAAAAAAATAATTATTGCTCTAGCATGGGAGACTGACTGTTGTGTGGTTCATGCACGATGTTGCACGCAAATTAATGACTTGTCATAGCAGCCAGGGAGACTGGTAGTGGGGGCGGGGGGACTGCTGTCAGCCAGTCACTGTTCTCTAATCTTCATTCATCATACCTCCCTAGTCTATTTCCCAATTCCCTGCTCATCTATCGTGCCACAACAGACTTTACACAGAGCGGGGTAATGGGGAGATGAGGAGTAACGGGGGAAGTAAGCTGGGGTAAGGAGTGGCTTTGTACTGCTACTACAATCTAACCTTTAAAGACAGAGAGCAAGACTGAAGCGGGTTTGTCGCATGTATATCTGTGTTGCTCTCTCGTTCAGGTGCCTCCTGCTAGCGAGAAGCCTGCTGAGAGCTGCTGGTGGCCTCACTGCGAAAAAGAAACACATCTGAATGAAAGTGGAGATAATGGAGAGACTGCTCAAGTGTCAGAGACAGAGAAGGTGAAGGGAGGATAAAGACAGCATGAGTGGAATTGGTGCGGAGGAGGAAATTAAAGGAGTGGGTTGAAAGGCAAATGGCAACAGTCAGTGGCAAAGATCCTTGCTCTGCGAGACTAGCACTGGATTATTCCTCTCTCTGCTGTTAGGACCTGTGGCTAGACAAGCACATTGAGATGAGCAGAGGCCGTTTGTAGACACGACCACATTAGCAAGGTAGAACATTTAATTAATAAGAGGGTTCAGCATGGTTATCTGAATTAATTTATATTAGCATGTATACAATTAATTTGGTTTAAGCCAGGTAGTGAAGGAGACCATTTAATTTGTGTTTGTAATACCCAGAAGATTCTTCTGTGGTGATTCATCATGATTGCCTCTTCCTTGTCTCCAGTGAAAACCCTGTAAAAATAGCATCTCGGGATTTTAGTTTTATTTACCTTTATATTTTGTACACTTCAAAAGACTGAAGTTGAACATGACGGAAAAAACACACAAAAGCATACACACACACACAAACACACTCACACACACACACACACACACACAAACACACGCACACACACACACACACACACACATATACACACACGCAAACCTTGACATAATATAAAGAGAGAACTTAGAAAACCCCCATTAATTCTTTGTCTCCCCCTTTCTCTCTCCATCTCCCCCCCCTTAGTGATCTCACCTAATGTGGTCCCCCGTGGCCAGTCTTCGTCTAAACACCGCATTTTACCTCGAGCAGCTTTGGTATCTCGCTGGTGTTCAGAGCTCTGCTTGACAGCTGAGCAATTATTTTGTAAATTGTATACACAGTATACACACACACACACACACACACACACACATTATATATATATACTATATATATAGTATATATATATATATATAGTATATATACTGTATATTATATACTGTATAGTATATGTAAATATATACAAATATTATTATTAATTATTATTATATAATATTTTTTTTATTTTTTTTTTACATACTATACTGTAAAATACCCTTGAATAATATTTAAAAACCACATTAGTGCTGTTGTATTTCAAGTCACCAACAAAATTGTGTGTTTCATGACATTTCTTCTCCTCTTGGGTTTAACCCACATTAAACAAACCCCACTACTCTGGGTTGACAAGATGTGGGTCTGATGTCTGTCATCGTCCCACACTCTCTCAGTAACCTGCCCCAGGCTTCACCAGATCAATACATCATTAGCCAATCTCTCCTTCACTCCCTATCCTTCATTTAGGGGAGCTCAGCACTCTCCCTGTCATCTCCCAGGCTACAACCCCCACCACTCCACCACTTCCCATTTCCACACTATTTCATGGTGTTTTTCTCCTTTAGCTATACCTCCATTGGGCCAATGACTCCCTAGTCCTCCACTAAGGTTTATAGCCTTTGTATATTTGTCTGAGCCCACACCTGACATTCAGGAGGAGAGAGAGCAACAGAGGGGGAGACAGACAGAGAGAGAGCGAGGGGGGGGGGAAGGGGGGGTGTCAAAGGTGTAATGTGGGATTTGAGCCTTATTCTGGAGAGATGGAGGTGGATGAGAGGCAGGGAGTGCCCCCAGAACACTGGGGAGAGGGAGGGGGTATTGTGTGTCTGTGCAGCAGCAGAATAAAGAGCAGAGTGGTGATTGGATGAAGGAGATGGGGAGCGCTGGGGGAGGGGAGACTGGCTGGCTGGGTGACATGAATGTGTAATTGTGCTGTAAGTGGCTCAAGCCCTCACCGCACGGCTAAGCGGCGGCAGCAAAGGTGTCCTGCCCCCCCCCCTCCCCCCCCCTTCTCGGACGACGGCTGAGCCCGCCGCTCGCTGTGTCAACACGGACGCACGCTGTCAACATCTGTGGACAAATCACCTCCAGGTAGCAGAGTGTACGTGCGACATGACATGTGTGGCCAGGGGCCGGATAATGAGATGTGAACACGGGTCATTCTCCTTGGCGAATAAACACACAGACACGGGATGTGTGTTTGCGATGCTGTGGTGGCCAGCTGTTAAGAAACGGCGTCTTGTAATAGCAGGCTGTGTTGTGGATACAGAGTAGCTTTCTATCCAACCAGGTTCAGCCCAAAACCAATGTCAACCCTGCTGTGACCACTCACACCCTCCCTAGTTGTTTTTATTACTCTCCATCCAGTCATTTCATTTTATTCTTCTCTCCCTTTTTCCTTTTATGCATTTAAATGGGGAATGCTGTGCAGTGAAATGAAGACAAGACCAGGAAAGAGCACCTCTCCCTAACAGAGACATGTACTGAATGGTTGCCTCTATAGGCAAGACATGACTGATGCTAGTAAGATATAAGCACAATGGATTGGAACACGACATATCATGTGAAATGTAATTTACATCTCTGTGTAAAATGTCATCCTGATGAACACACACACAAACATTTTGCATGAGCTCTCACTCTTAAACACATTTTTTATCAGAAATACAAAAAACCCACTCTGGAGTACATGGCCAAGGTGATTTGGAAAGGGAATTAGATCTGCCATGGTTAGGCATCTTAGGGATTGCCAAAACCAGGAAGGACCAACAGATGGAGGAGTCACCTTGAAGGGCCATGGGGGAAGTGAGGGCAATGCCAAGTTATCATTTTCCAGATCCTACTGGATTCTAAATGTAATTTATAGGCCTATGTGTGCACGTAGGCTGTGTGCATTCAAGTGTATCTCTGTCACATTAGCACCTTTCATTGCAGAGGAAACAGCCCAGGGCAAGGCAACAACAAATCGAAGTCTGGGTTTTCTCTCAGTGAATGAAATCAACGTTCAAAGCTGCATACTAAACTTAATGTAACATTTGCATCCATGCTTTAGTCTATTATCCTATATAACTGATACTATAGATATGTGCATAAGATAAACGTTTATTAAAATGGTTTACCTGCCGTGTGAAAACATATTCTGATAGGTAGCCTATGCCAGGTACAAAGTTGGGCGTATCAATTGCAAAATGGCCTAAATTAAACATTCACGATGCAATACCCTAAAGGAAAGTACCATCTAGTGGCTACTTATTCAAGGCATTACATAAACATCGGTCATTACCATACAGGCACTTAACTCTCACCCTGTTCGTGAAAAAGAGGCCCATGGTCGCATAAAAGCTAAGATGGCCATCACATGTCACGCAGTCCTGCAGTCTGTAGCGATCTCTAGTCCTATGTACCATTCGATGATCATTTATGCAGAGGGTGTCATGGTCTTATGATAACACCGCTCCATGCTTTAAACAACAGCGGCATCTATTGGTAAAAAGAGGAAGTTATTATTTTACTGACAAGGCTAATAATATCTTCACCACTGAAGAGGAAGCAGCTGCCTAGTTACCTGAATATAACACCAATGTAAACGATCAAATATCCGTCCCTTTGTGTGTGAGCTGTGTATGTAACCATTCTTTCACAACACAAGCTAACGTCACACGTCAACAGAAGATATAATTATTCTCCACGTTACAGTGGAGTAGACACTCCAATATACAGTGGATACTTTATACAGAAAAGTTGTGTGATATATGGTAGAAAGTAGGCTACTATATTTTCCACGCCAATTTATCTCTTTCTCTTACCCTTAAAATTGGTCTTTAATCATTATATAAACTAGCATTAAATAGGCTATAAATCATGTTACACTATAAGCTCTTTATAATAAAAAACAGGATTGCTATTTTTTGGTAATTTTGGGTTATTCTATTAATTACTGTGTCAGTAAACTTCAAAATAATATTAACCATTTTATTTTCCAATTGAGATTTACTTCTATCTTCGTTGGACACTGGTGCAATTGCAACCTTATCAGTTAGAAACATTTATGATTGGCTAAGTTCCTGTGATGTAACAAAAACTAAACTGATGATTGGTTATCGCCGCTAAACCCACTGAGAGGATTGGTTCGTTTTTTGCATGGATGCGGTAGTAAGAAACGCAAGTGGTGCTGATGCTGTGACAATGGAAGTCATACAGATAAGCATCATCTGGATCGAATGTGCATAACCACAGCTATAAAACACAGCGTTATTCATTGAAAGGGACCGATAACCAGTTAGCAAGTTGAACGAACGGACAATACTACTGGTAAGCTTTTTCAAATGAAAAGCTAAAAGGAAATGCCTGTTTTCGTTCAGTTACTTAGCGTAGCCGTTTCCAAAGTGGCAACTCGCTAGCCCCAAATGTGTTGCAATTCTGCCGGCTTAATCAAGCAAGATTGGCTTCTGTCACCTTTTCGACAATCATTTATTTTGCAGGGCAGGCCTTTTAGCATAGTGTCACAATTATGTGCAGTTGTTTTAGATACAGTAAAGCTGTGGAGCGACCCATCCCTGGGTCGACTGCATTGCGGAGAGAGCATTCCAGAATAGCATGCTGTTATGTGGCTAAAACGACTACTAGGTGCATTAGCTCAAGCATTGTTTATTGTTGATTAAATTAGTTTGAAAACACGACTAGGCATACATTTGTTTTTATGTTCCTTGGCTATTGAACTTGCAATCTCCATATTGTATGTGGCTACTGGATACAGGAAATGCATACGTGTGTGTGTGTGTGTGTGTGTGTGTACGTGCGTGTGTGTGTGTTTTTGTGAAGAGATTGAGCGAGTGAGCAGTTTTTCATACACATTTTCCAACTAAGATATCCATTATCAGTTACGGTATCCATTATCAGCTGAGAAGCTGAGATGTCCATTACATAGATATAAGTTCTGCCACCATGTGCTGTTGTCCATGTCTTTCCCAAATGTAGCAATGGGAACCTTCAGTCGAAGGGAATTTTTCCAGGAGCTTGCCCACGGCTGCCTCCTCCCCACAGCCCAGCAGGGCCTGGAGCAGGTATGGCAGCTGCTGGTCATCTGCCTGCTGTGTCGTCTCCTCTGGATGTTGGGTGAGTCTGCTTCCTGTGTGTGCTAGCTCTTGTCACCTCATTGTGAAGCCTTCGCTCTCCTTTTAATTTTGATGTTGTTGTATGTTAAAACCAGGCGCTCAAAGTAGGTTTGAAATATATAAAGGGCTGTTCATTCCATAGGCTACAGTATCATTAAAAAGCACACTTTGCAACGTGTGTTGGCATGCTGCGCTTTAGATTTTAAATGAGATATTTTGGTCATAATCCCCTTGATTACTGTTCCCTTCCATGAACACCAGTGGTTTGAGGGACACCAGCAATAAAAACTAAATTAAAACGGTGCCAAAAAATGATATTACAAAAAATAGATATAACAGTGCTGTTCCTCTAATGTCTCTAATGTATTGTTCTGCACTGTTTTAATGTTGTTTTTATCTCATGTAATGTTTCTATTCCGAGTTTTGTATGTTTTTACGCTATATTGTACTTTAATGAACTTGATTTGACTCTCACCACTATTAGTTACGCACTGCTACACACAGAGTAGTGCTGGGTTGTTTATCCAGCCCAAACGCTGGGATAAGACTGTTGGGTAATTATTCTGGGTAGTTTTAGTGATTGCTGGGTAGTTTGGTTTAACCCAGCAACCTGGATTAAAGCTGGGTACAGATACACACACAAAGTGCTGGGTTGGTTAAACGCTGGGTTACCGCTCATAATGTCCTCAGGGTCAAAATGACCCAAATCACTAGCGCTTTGTGGCAGATAGGCGCTAAACCTAATTCTACAGTTTACACACACATATGATGTGCTTTGCTGCCACAACAAGGTGTGAGTTTGAAACCCGAGGACAACAGGAGGGTTAAAATGGACATAAAACAGCACAAATACCTAAATAAATAATTAATAAAGAAATAAATACAGACAGCAATGACAATAAAAATAGCCATACAATCATACACAATCAGATGGCGCCGCCTAGTGGTTCAAGACTATATTTTTAGGGCATCACGAGGGTTAAGATGCTGGTGCTGTAGGCTGCTGTATGAATAGGCCTACATCACTAACTAGAAACAAGAAATAAAAGTTTGTTATAGCTTAAACACGTAGCGTAACACCATATTGAATGTAGCCAATTGTCTTTTCACAACTGACTTTTCAAATAGCCTATTTCTTTCATAGCAATAACATGATAAAGTGACTTTTCACAGGTGAACAACTGTTTATCATTGTCGCGCAACTAATAAATTGTCCCGCATCCGACAAAGCTAAGCGCCACCATCAACCCACCCACTGGGTTACCGCTCTGGTACTTTGACCCAGCAGCGGGGTTGGCACAGCAGGTATTGTTCTAGATCAGTGCACGGGTACTGTACTTCTTCAGTTCTCGCAGAACAGGCTGGCTGGCTGATTGTGCTATCAAAAAGGTTCGTATGCCAACAGAAATTATATCTTGTTGGGTTAAATGTTCAGGCAACCTGGCTGGGTTGGTTTTCAACCCAACAATTGTTTGTGTGTACCCTTTCCTTCTGTGTCTTGTCACCTCAGGCCTCCCTTCTTTCATGAAACACCTGTGTACTGTAGCAGGAGGCTTCTACACACTCTGTCTGTTCTTTGAGCTCCACATGATCTGGGTGGTGCTGCTCAGCCTCCTGTGTTACCTCATCCTGTTCCTGTGCCGCCATTCCAGCATGCGGGGCACCTTCCTCTCCATTACTGTGCTCATCTACCTGCTGCTGGGGTGAGAGTCCTCATGTGGGCGCATCATATCCAGGGTTTGGAGTGGGGGCTTTCGAGGGCACGATTCAGAGTTGGTGGAGGGGAGGTTTTACGTTTTGTTTATGTCTTGTTACCTCAGGGAGCTACACATGATGGACACTACCACCTGGCACAAGATGAGAGGTAGGCCACGCTTCTTTTAATAGCACAGGTTAAAATGAGCGCATCTTGCAAGGCAGGGAATATTTCAGCACTGTTTCTGTTGGTCTAGGTTCACAGATGGTGGTTGCTATGAAAGCTATTTCTCTGGCCTTCGATTTGGATAGAGGTGTTGTGACCAGCGTGCCCTCGCCCATTGAGTTCATGGGCTACATTTACTTTGTGGGCACGGTCATCTTTGGTCCCTGGATCAGCTTCAACAGTTACAAAGATGCTCTAGAAGGGCGAAAACTGGTAAGGCTGCCACTGTATCTTCAAATGGACAGTGGTGTTTGTGTGTGTGTGTGTGGGTACTGTATTAATCCAAAAGCATATGCTACCATTAGCAGCAGACCATTCCTAAGTCTGTTGTTTCTATTCATCAGAGCTTTTCGTGGTTTTTCAAAATGTCTGTAAGCTGGGTGAAGAGTCAGATCTGCTTAGTTATTTCCAACTGCGTGGCACCCTACCTGTTTCCTTACTTCATACCTATATATGGGGACAGGCTACTGCGTAGGTGGGTGAACGAATGAGATATACACTGCTGAAATATTCACATTTTCTGGTTTTGTTTGGCTCGGGGGTTTTCAATGTCTTTTTCCCTCTTCCTGTCAAACCCCCGCAGCAAGAAGAAGAGAAAGATCAGGTAATTACAGTAATTGGACACCAGAATGACTCGGGCTCAATATATCCCATCTTCTCTACACATCCCACTGTCTTGCCTAATATCCTCCTACTTTGTACTAGTCATTGCATGCCCATTTTCTGTTTAGCAGCTGTGACACATCCCTCCCCTCTATCCACACGCACCCTGTCACGGTGCGCCCGTTTGGAGGCTAGTCTCACCCTTTTCATTTACAGCTGTCTGCTTGAAAGGTGTGGTGAGATATACTTAGAGTGTCTCCCATCAGGCCGTATCTGCATGGATCCATCTTCATCATCACAGGAGTCATGCTAAAATAACCAACCTTTCTTTTTTATCCCGCACCTCTCAGGGGCTCTGGGGCAAGGTAGGTTTACCTTGTAATTCCAACATACTGTACACTCAAACGAAGACTGTAACTACTGCTCAGACTCCCTCTAATGTCTTTGGCTAGGTGGCTTCTGGCCTACGAGAACGCGGTCTCTTTTCACTTCAGTAATTACTTTGTTGGTTACTTGAGTGAGACTACTGCTACGCTAGCGGGAGCCGGCTTCACTGAGGAGAAAGATAACCTCAAATGGTTAGATTGAAAGCCTTCCTTTATCATAAAGCATTTAAGAACAGCTTTCACGGCTCTACTGGGGCCTCAACTTCCACCTTTTGTATTGCAGGGATATGTCCGTTGCAAAGCCGCTGAACATAGAGTTCCCCAGGTCAATGGTGGATGTGGTGACATCGTGGAATTTGCCAATGTCTCGCTTTCTCCATACTTGTGAGTATTATTGTTCATCCTAATGCTTTATGGAAGCAGCTGCTCTCTCCTCAATACACCATTATGAAGGGGAAGATAATCACTCACTCGTAAACAAGTTAATCCTCTTATCTCACAGATGTTTTTAAGAGTGCCCTCAAATTTGGAACATTTTCTGCTGTCCTCATCACATACACAGCTAGTGCCCTCCTGCATGTAAGTATAATGCTGTTGTTTCACTGCTCTGTGTACTTGGACTGAATGGGTGGATTTTATATACAGTATATTAGACTATATATATATATATTTTATTGGTAGGGCCTGAGCTTCCATTTGGGTGCAGTACTGTTATCGCTTGGGTTCATCACGTACATTGAGCATGGTAAGAGCCTTCCAAATGTCACCTATTTTCCAAATGAGAGTTGGTCCATCTAGAGAAGTGCTTAGCTTTACAGTAACGGTTAAGTGCCCCAGTATTACACTCTATTTTGTTCACTGCAGTACTGTAATCTTCCTTCAGTATTAGTTATAAAATATTCTGTTCCAGATCTTTTATTAACCATGTTCTATTGTCCTGTTGTAGTTTTACGAAAGAGGCTTGCAGCAATTTTCAGTGCATGTATACTGTCAAAGAAATGCCAGCCAAACTGCACACACCAGAACAAAAAGGTAATAAACACTCCTTTTTTCTTTTCTTCCATAATACATTGCCATTTACCTTGCATCAGTAGTGTTTTTCATTTTTACTTTAGTTCACCTTATTTTTATTTCATCTGGACAAAGGATAATGGTAAACATGACTATTAAAAAGAATATCTGACACTGCAAGATACTCATCATATTGTAAAATTGCATATCGTGTCAGAGATAATAATGCTAAAGAGACCACAAACTGCAAATAACAACAGTAGCCAAAAATGATGTGCTTTGTCTTCTCAGTGAGTTCATTTTGGAAGCTCTGGCACTATTCCCAGCAAAATCTCTTATTTTAGATTCTAAAGTTACACATCAGAATCAGTATGAAGTTGGGTTTGGAAGCAGAATGCAAAGTTACATAACAGGATCGTTATATCAACTTATGATCTAGCATAAATAAAATACAATGTTTGATATCATTTTATGGTTTAAGTCAAACTAAAAAGCACTAAAGCATTAATCATTAAAGCGATATGTCAAATGCAAAAATGCTAAATCAATTGTATGTTTTGTGATACCATAACTGTCAAAATGAACACACTTAGCTGTGTTCCTACATAATAATCTTGTCTTTGCAGGCATTATGGGTCTATATGATTAATGCAGCGTTCAGTGCCTTGGCAATCGTCCACCTGACATACCTGGGCTCTGTGTTCAACTCCAGTGTAGACTATGTGGATGAAGATGAGGTGAGGACACAGTCCTCCCATGACTCCGTTTATGCACACAATCACACATACAGTACACAGAGTTTACTCTCAAACAGTAAATAATGTGTGAAAGTGTACCCACTGCCATGATCCGTCAGACTTACATAGCGTGTGTGTCATTCCTCATAGGACGACGTGACCCATCACACCATTCAGAAGTGGTCAGAGCTGAGCTGGACGAGCCACTGGGTGACATTTGGATGCTGGGTGTTGTACCGTGTCATCCTCTAATGACGAGGTGGAGAGAAAAGGGAGATTGACAGAAGCAATAATGAGAGATTGGCTCTCCCCTCCTGCACTGTGACCTTATCATGCACTGGACTGCAGTAAACCCTATACACAGCATATGAAACCACTATCTCTGCACCAACTAGTTGGAACCTGGTCGTGCCCTGACGACTGGATACCTCCATTTGAATAACCTGCTGGGAATTGTCTTTTGATACACTTGAAACGATTGCACGGACCTCCTGCCCTTTTTCTGTGTCACGTCCTTTTATCAGCAGTTGTCACCACCTGATGTGACAGCAGCCCAGATGCCTCACCGCGAGACACAATCAATACCTATCAGCATGGTGGCTCCTTTCTGTGAGCGGTTCTTAGAACCCATTAGCTACAGCAGGTCTCAGAATTAACCGTGGAAGATGCCCCCCAAGTGTGGTTTTCTTTACAATCTCTTATATATACAAGCCGCAATTCTATATGTGAATTTTAGATGAAATAATAATCATTGATAATGGCATTTTCTGTTATTTTGATCACCCTGAAATTGTCTTTTTACCTGTATGTAGACAACATCTTTGTCTATAAACTCTCTTAAACACTTAAACATTAAATTATCACAGTGTAGAGCAAGCTGTAAAGCAGAACTTCCCATTTTAAAACTATTCCCTTTGCCATTTTTCATAAATATGTACCTGTTAAGATTCAGAATGTTCTGTTTATAATTATAGTATGCTGCTTTTACTGGTGTTTCATGGCTGCATTACACAGTATTTCATGATTAATTGTTGACAAGAAAAAAAATATTATATATTCTGACTACATATATGTGTACTGTGTGTATCAGACTTTGATGTTTCTATTTATGTTTTTAATCTACACTACAACACCTCAAAATGTTTGATTTACCTCCTAAAATAAATTGTGGATTAATAGACATGAATGATTTTACACGCTCATTGCGTGTAGTCTTGGCAGCACTAATACCACAATACAACCCTCAGTATATAAATGTCTTTCTTCTAAATGTGAAGCCAACAAGAGACCTGTGATGTTTTTTAAATACATTTTACATTAAACATACTTTTCATTCTTTGTCTGTTTTAATAGAAAAATAAAAGTTTATGAAAAGGTTTGAAATATCACGACATCCAGACAATGGCTGTTTCGTATCTACACAAGTCAAATGCACAAACTGATGTAAGAAATATTTATTTATTAGAATATTTACAAGAATAATGAATAGACTGTTAGACAGCCACCCTATTCAATGAGCATGGGATGAGTTTGGGAAGAGCTATTAAGGTCTTCAGGTTATTTTCTTTTTGCTCACATTGGCCTGACTGTGTTTCCATTTGTGTGCATCCAACAAGCCCATGCAGGCAGATTGAAGGGGAATACAAGTGGGTGATCGATGGGCAGGGAATAGAGTTCGCACAATAGATGATGATGTGTAGATATTGGGTTCACCACAGCAGTAGGTAGCTGCTGGGGCTGCCCCCCCTTTCTGCCGGCCCAGGTGAAAGGGGAGGGGAGGGGAGCTTAGCCCTGCCTGCCCCGGGGACCCCCATGCTTACGACGGCAGGACCCCAGCAGGGTCTCCATAGCCATCTTCACAAATGCCTGGAAGTTATTGCTTCTCTCCCTTCGGCTGTCCTGCTGAGGGGATGAAACACAGATAGATACCTTTACTGGAGACAAACACCTATCAACCTCTATGATGTTGTGGTTCTATACAAAGCTGGCAGGTGGCATATAGTTCATATAAATGCTTACCTCCTTGCTTCTTGTTATCATCTCCTTTCTGATCAACTTTCTTCGGCTGTTCCTTAGGACTCTGAGGTTGCTGTACAAATATTAAAATGTACATTACTTAAAATTTAAACAAAACCTTCATTACAACATACTGTTGAGGCAGATGGACCGCAGAAATGCATTTTTATACCTTAGTAGCTGATTTCTTGTCTGACTTGTTACCTGTGAAAACGAAGGGAGCATTCAAAGCGTTTTAAGCATAAGTCTTAACTTGTGTTTATTGCTTATAACAAATTATGTAAATTAATGTTCAACTGTGATGCAACACAACCTTATTTATAGATTATAGATTTGTTTTCAAAATATCCTTAAGCTATACATAATAGTTACAGTAGCATCAATTTGATAGAAGGAATAGCGCAATATAGGTATAGAATATACACATAAAATTTTGTTTTCTTCCCCATACCTTTTGTTCCTGGCATTTTGGCTGT
The DNA here is from genome assembly GCA_027564795.1 of Aphredoderus sayanus. Taxonomy (NCBI): domain Eukaryota; kingdom Metazoa; phylum Chordata; class Actinopteri; order Percopsiformes; family Aphredoderidae; genus Aphredoderus; species Aphredoderus sayanus. The sequence continues at coordinate 4,184,104 of JAODUG010000022.1, read as the reverse complement.
GCTCCAAGGTCGTTGCTCGTTTTTGAAAATGCAGTGATTATGTTAGCATCAACTCGCTCATTTATGTCCAGGGTTTGTGAATGGGCTGGTGACTAGGGCCTCTTCGAGAAAGAGCCCCACGAACAAGCAAAGAGCCCCGTCAGCTTAGCGGCAGGCGCTCTGTACTGAACCTTGCTGAGCCAGGCGAATCCTGTCCTTAATCCCACCATTGTAAAGACACTAGAAGGATGCACTTGATCATTGTCCATTACAAGACAACATTTTCAACATGCCTGTTTGCACTTGTTGGTAGTAACAGAATCCTGATGGAAAGTCTAAATAGAGATCACTTAACAATCGTGAATAATAGTAATCACACTTACAATTGCCTACCTTTAATTGATGGTCACTTTAATTGATGGTCACTTCATTGTAATCTTATCTTTGAAAATACTGCTGTGAAAAAGCAATTGAAACAATAAAGTCATAATATATCGATAACAACTTTTTTTGGTTTGTGTTTCTGTTTGTTTTTATTGCATTGTGAAGTTTGTTTCATTGTGTCACGTGACCCGTCAGAAAAAAGCAGCGATGGAGAGAAGCTAAGGAAGGTGAGTCGATCCAGACGACAATGTTCGTCATAACAATGTCGTGCATTATGTTGTAAAATAGTTGCTGAACAGGTGATGAGATAGGGAATTGTCCTTTACCATCGAGAAGTTACTGGATATTATTAGTTAGTTGCTGATAGAAAGATATCGCCAATTACAGTGTGGCTAAAGTGCTAGCAGGTTAGCTTTCATGTGCTGGCCTTCCTGTCTAGTAGGCTACTCTATTTCTAAACGGCTAGCTGACATTAGCTGTCATCAATCTAGTCGTACAATGCGCCCATTCTCTTTCCAGCTTGACCGCATAACAGTACCTGAGTTTGAAATGGCGTTTAACAATAACTCTCATATAGTAAGCAATCTCTGTGTTTGCTAGCTGCTTCAGGGACTTCTGCATCATAACATGACTCGGTGTATATTGTGGTGGGGATAAGGGTGAAGTGGTGATGCATGTAAATGCATGTAACAAGAACAATTTCATTATAACTATGTGAGTAGCATTATTAACCACGCAGTATTCACATTGTTACACAGGAAACTGCCCAGGAAGTGGCCTTTTCTCCACCCAGAGCTCTTGTGGAATGGCCGCAGTTTGGCAGCAAGTGTTGGCAGTGGACGCAAGGTGAGATTCCCTCCCCTCCCTCCCTCAGTCAGTCAATATCATTCATAATTCCTGCTGGTAAATCATCCATTCAGGTGTGTGATTGCTTATAGATTATATGCGATTTATTGTAATTGTGTTTGTCAACTCTGTCCCCCTCCAGGTACAATGCTTACCGCACGCCTACGTTCCCTCAGTTCCGCACGCAATACATCCGCCGGCGCAGCCAGCTGCTCAGAGAGAACGCCAAGTGTGGCTTTGAGCCAGGGCTGCGCAGGCAGTACCTGAGGCTGCGCAGTCAGCTGTTGGCCCTGCGCTACGGGCCCCTGTCTGAGCAGAGCAGCTTCAGGGCCAGCAGTGTGCGCAGCTCGCGCACCACACTGGACCGCATGGAGGTCAGACCCAGGGAGAGGGAGACACAAGAAGTGGACAGGGAGAGGTTTAGACCAGGGGTTGATGGCAGTACTGAGTTTACAACTGAGCTCAAGGACAGATGACTTGTCTTGAATGGGATCCACATGGTATTCTGCACTCCAGTTTGAATCAGTTGGGACATGCAGACGTATTCTCTCCATGCACATCACACTGAGCAGCTTGGTTGAAAGGGCTGGCTTGGCTAATTTAGCATGGGGATGTAGTGTTACTTCAAACGCATGCTAGTTTTGGTGGGGGAGAAAATGCTAATGCCTTGTCTTCCTTGTGAACTGCAGATCTGTCTTCATTCGCTTGCACTCAATCTACAAGGCTCTGTGCCTCCTCCCTCTGCCCTCTGTTCACAACAGGACTTCGAGGAGGACCCTCGTGCCCAGGGTGCCCGCGGACACCGCCGCTCCGTCAGCCGAGGCTCCTACCAGCTGCAGGCCCAGATGAACAGAGCCGTGTACGATGAGAGGTACTCACCTCCTTACTGCTCCTCTGCACACTGTCATTAACTCAGATTTATTTGTGCTTTTGAGCAACTGCATGTGCTAAGGTGATTTATTGGTTTTGACTCCGTGGCCGTTTGGCCATGGTGATTAACGATTGGATTTTTCTCATTGAGTTGTCAGGTTTAGGCCATGGCCGGGAGCTGTGTCGTGTTAATTATACGCTCTGCTGGTCTTATTCCTGGCTACAGGCCCCCGGGCAGCCTGGTGCCCACCTCGGTGGCAGAGGCAAGCCGTGCCATGGCGGGTGATACAACCTTAAGTGAAAATTATGCCTTCGCTGGCATGCATCACATATTCGACCAACATGTAGATTCTGCTGGTACGTTTGCTGCTTAAACATTTGTAATAATAACTAGCATTGTCGCTAATGCTATTTTCCACTAGTTGGCATGGGACAAGGATAGTCAGTTAAACTTGTCCTGTTTTTATTCATTCTCTGCAGTTCCGCGGTTGCAGTTTGCCAATGATGACAAGCACCTACTCGCCTGCTGCTCATTGGACGGCAGTCTGTCCATCATGACCTTGTTCCCTCATCCACCCAGTGTGAAAGTGACTCTGAAAGGCCACGCGGGTCCTGTCACAGACTTTGCTTGGTCCCTTAGTAATGACATAATTGTTTCCACATCCCTGGATGGGACCCTGCGCATCTGGAACACAGAGGATGGCAGGTGCATCCGCGAGGTCAGAGACCCGGAGTCGAGCGAGCTGCTCTGCTGCACCTTCCAGCCCATGAATAACAACCTGACTGTGGTGAGTCCCTGTTGGTTACTGCTCTAGTCCTAATGCAGACATTTGCTCAGAGGAGTTTACAGTGATCCACATTTGAAAGAGAGAGAAGGACACACTGCTCGTTACGTTTATTTATGTTTTGCTGCTATATGCAGCATAAACATAATGTTGTAACTCATCTCGTGTTTTGTTGCTGCACTTGAATAGGCAAATGCGAAATGGATAGCTGCCTTTGTTTTTACCTTGGTTAGTCTGAACCAGAAGATTTCCAATTATGCGTATGTGCATGCTTGCGTGCGTTTGTTTATGTAGCACACTTTCCACAATGCCAAATAAGTTCTACTAGTATCCATGGACGTGAATTCAAAGTGTTGTTTGGAACATTGTTGGAGCTAACACTAAAGATAACACCAGACAGCTACACCCTACCCCCTCTACGTGTTTCACCACCTCCACCTTCACACCTCCCATGTATAATACAGCTGCACCTGCAAGTCATTGTCTCACCACATTATAATTGTGCTGATTATTACAAAAGAAAGGGCTGACAGAAGGATGCGAGTTGAATTAATAAAGTGAATGAATATAGAAGTGAATCCGATGGAGCTGCTACCCTGCATGTGAAATTTTCCAACACAGTTCCTCCAAGTGTTGTCAATTGTACCTGATGAACTAGGCATGCTACGGGCGTGTATACTGCATTCAGAATTATATAAAACCTCTGATTTTCATGTAGAATTTCTACACAGTGGATATGCAAGCATATTTTATTGAATACACTTCAGCTGTGTTTTTGTTTGTATGTGTAGCAGGTAGAGTTTTAGTACAAGAAAATGTCACTAGTTACACATGCATCGGTGGCTTGGTGTTCCAGCCCCATAACAGAACGGTCTACTTTATGTTAACCCTCCTGTTGTCTTTAATTATATCGTAGTATGCCATCTGATTGTGTATGATTTTGTTCTCTTTATTGTCATTGCGGTGTGTATTTCTTTCTTTAATATTTAATTATTTGTTTGTTTTTTGTGCCTTTTAACCCTAATGTTGTCTTTGGGTTTCAAACACACACCTTGTTGTGCCAGCAGTGCACATCATGTGTCTGTGTAAGCTGTAGAATTAGGTTTAG
>JAODUG010000022.1:4148434-4174538 GCA_027564795.1 Aphredoderus sayanus | reverse complement strand
CACAAAACCCCCCCCCCCCCCCCCTTTGCAAGAGATCAAAAAACTGTCAATTTTATCAACCAAATATTAACATTCTTAACCAAATGGCTCTGCCTGTGTTTGTCGGCATCATTTAGTTTTGTAAAGCCACAAAACAGACCTCCGTGAAGGTGCACTGCATTACTACAACTCTCGACACGTCACTTCTAAACAATAAACATTCCTTCATCAAATACTAACTTTGCCCATCCATATCATGGCATGGATGGACATTTACACCAGCATGATGGGATACTACGTATGAGATCACATGATGCAGTAGGCCTCATCCTGAGGAAGGTGCTGCTTAGTCCTCCAGTAGTTGGGCAGATGGGCTCTCAGCACTTTCCTCAGGTCCTCGTTGAGGAGGAGGCAGAAGATAGGGTTGACTCCAGCCTGGGCAAAGCTCATCCACACCGTGATGGAGAGGTACCTGTGAGGGATAGAGCAGGACTTGACGAACACCCTCCAGAAACACGCCACTATATATGGAGCCCAGAGCACCAGGAAGAGCAGGGTGATGGTGTAGAACATCCTGCCCAGCCTCCTCTCAGACCTGACTTCCTCCATCCCCAGCAGCCGCCGGTGTTGGTTGTGTAAATTCTGCCTGATGCCCAAGAGAGTGGGTGGCATGGGGCCACGGCCAAACCCTGCGATCCAATTGGCCGCCGCCTGACCTGTAGCCCCGGGACCGTGGAAGGTCCAGTTCTGGCTGATGGCTGGCACGAGCTGGACAGGCTTCATCTTGCGGTGCCTGTACTCGAACAGCAGCAGCTTGGCGTAGAAGCCGTGGGTGGCCAGAACGACCACAGCCAGCATGAGCATGAACCCCAGGGTGTCATTGGTCTTCAGGTAGCGATGTTCGAAAATGCACTGATCCTCGTCGTGGATGAACTTGTACGTCCCCACGTCAAAGACAGGTGGGAACGCCATAGCGACAGCCAGGGTCCACACCATGCAAATGATGGCGGCGCAGGTCCAGATGGTCATGCGCTTGGCGTAGAAACGGTGGTGGGCGATGGCCAGGTAGCGGGTAACAGCCACGCAAAAGAGCATGAAGGCAGCGTGGAAACAAAACAGCACAGCCATGAAAGCCACAACTTTGCAGCTCAAGTCACTGTAAGTCCAGACCGAGCTGTTGTGGACTGACACCAGGACGAAGGGGAAGCAGGCAGCCGAGCGAACTGCATCGGCCAGGCACAGGTCCAGGAGGAAGAAGTAGGGGGCCTTGTGGAGTGCTCTATCTCGCAGGACCAGCAGGGAGACCAGAAGGTTGCCCGCCAGGCTGACACAGATGATCAAACCCAAGAAGACCAGCTTAAAGTAGGCAGACACATCCGAGGCGGAGATCCCCCCACTGTCGTTGCTGCCACTGCTGCTGCTAGTGCCCAGCCCTCCTCTGGCCAGTCCGCTCTGCGAAGCCAGCACAGCCAGCAGACTACCAGGGCCGTCAATAGCAAAGCTCTGGTTAGCCATATTCCTTCTCTCCTAGCAGAGCTGCAGTTTGGGCCCCTTTATCAAAGCCACTGATCCCCGACAGCCTTCGTCACCCGAGGTGCTCTCTTCTTACAATGACTGCTTGTGGGGATTTATTCTATATAACAGACTCATCTTTCCTCTTTGTCCAGAACTTCACCACCTGTGAATGTAGAGACACAAATTACAGTCTGCCGCTAGAGTGTAAGGCACGCCTGACATGTTTATTAGGCCTCAAACAGAAACAAAACACAGGAAGTGAAGGCATGGCTGCAGAGGTGGCTGGGATCAGATCAGCAGCTCTACAGCATGCCAGCTCCTTGGCTCTCTCAGTAATTACCTTGCCCGTTGCTAAGATACAACAGCTCACATACTTTGTGCAAGTGTGGGTGTTTGAGTGAATTCATGGGGGTGTACAGGGGGATGGTGCAGACAGAGCACAACCAGCACAAGGCATGTCGAAGAAATATTGACAAGATGCTGTTGCATGGTCGGTGTGCGTGCGTTAGATCATTTGTGGAAGGTGTAATCTGAAGGCATTGTACCATATCAATAATACTTCATTTCATTTCAAAAGTACAGTATTTGGAGTTTGAAATTTATTTTGATCACAACATGGAAATTATCCCTATGATCAATGTTAGCAAGGCCTATGCTACTCTGAGGTAGGCCTATTCCCATGGAACCTAAAATCATGTCTGAAGTAAGATTTTGAATTGAGAGCATACATGTACATGTCCTTATCAAGCTCAATGCTATGGTTTATTATTAATGAAAATCTATAATACGTATGGTTATTTTGTGGGCAAAAAGAATAACGACATATATAATGTGAAAAACATAGGCCGATTTTGCTCGGGCTGATCTATTACTTAGGCCTTTTTTTTAAGCGCATGAACAGGTGTCACAATCACCCCTACTTTGTGTAGCCTGCTGTATGTCTTGGTATGTAGCCTAGGTTGCTTTGTGTGTAGCCTATGCGTGTTTTTGTGGGTTTTTCTATAAGAAAACCTACCTCTCATTTCTTGTATCGTTCTTCTTGCGAGGTAAAAAAAAAAGATCCGAGATTCGATGCACTATTTGTTAAATTCCAAGAAAACCCATTTTGTAGCCTCATACTCTTGCTGTGCTGTCAGGCTAAAACAACACCTGTTATACATAAATCCTTCGCAAGAAAATCGAATTGAGCGACATAGGCAATAGCCCAGTAGAGACAATAAAAGCCTATCTCATAATCAGCATCTGATGAAATAATCCAGGATAAGGATTCTAGAACTGAACCACAGATAAGGTAGTCGAATATTCACTGCCACCCTTTTTTCAGTTCCAGAGAGCGATGTGTTCATTTTGTCTCCATGCAATATCATCCGGAGGAGGAGGGGGGACAGATTTTATGTGGCATCACGTCGAAGATGGATTTCCAGAAAACTAGAACAGACGATGACTGGAGGAGAGGCAAAATAATTTTGTTTTGTCATATATCCAAACGATGTCAGATTTTCAATGCATTTAATAACCCACCCATAAACGTTAATGGAAAAAAATGATCGTGCATCCCTTCAATGAATAAGCTATCATCGTGGCATGTATATAGGCTAAGTGCACAAGAACAAATAGTGCTGAAAGATAATAGCCACCATAAATGTTTTATTCTCATTTTATATTTGCCTATCGAAAGGCGAGAATTTACCCTGTACAATAATGTGCAGTCTTTGTTTTGCTGTCCCCCGAAGCCAGACAACAGCTTAATAGTCCATAATAAAAGCCTCCGTCACAAGAAAATACATATTTACCAAGTCCAGCATTAGCACGTATAATTCCTATTGCGAACCTGATGTGAAAATCGCCATAAAAATACAAAATAATATTGGCCGAATTATTTCTCAATAATCCCAATTATGGCTGCTTACGAAGAACCACCTCGCATATTCGCGGAATTGGTCGGTTTTGTTCGGAGACTAGAGCAAGCAAGAGAGAGAAAGAGAGAGGGGGGAGGGGGGGAAGGGGTGAGAGACAGAGAGAGGGAGAGAGACAGAGAGAAAGAGAGAGAGAAGGGGTGGTGAGAGAGAGCGAGACAGAGAGATTAAAGTGTGCAGTATTGTCAGCAACGACATGAGTGTTTATTCAAAAACCACATGAATTAATAGGCGCATCATGTACACAAGGAGGCTTTCACACTGTGCATCTTAGCATTCATTTTTTTTACTGGAAATTGCACGTTTGTCTAGTTGGTAATATATCTAATGTTAGATTAGTTATATCAATATAAAAGTATAGGCCAATACTGTGTTTCAAACGCAGTCTTCTTGGTAAGGCGCCTCCTTATTGAGTCAGTTATGGATTTTTTTCAGCACATATTTTTAACCATCATTCAGAACACATGCTGACATTTAAATGATGTAAAAGTACAAACGTAGCCTATTGAAATGTTGTATTTCATTCACAATAGTGGCATGATAATGTCAATGTCTTTTTTTATTATATTGTCAAATATTACATTTTAAATTACAAAGACAATTGACAGCCCAAATTATTATGAATTTATTTTCAGTCTGACACTTTGGGGTTTGAATTTGGAAAAGCTTTTCCAGTCCAAGCAACCTTAAACAATGTTTCTAATGAAAAGAAACCACAAACATTGTATCAGCAAGTAGCTACTGAGCCCAGTTTATAAATATCCTGTTACATGGTAATCAATACAACAATGTAGCATTTTACGGGGCTTTCCAGTCTGCCTCTTTTGCTCTGTATGACACCATGACTTCAATGCAATGTGTGACCTTTGGCTGAAATGTGCAGCTCATGTTGCCTCTGTATTTTCACCTAATGCAGCAGCAGTAGCAAGCAGCAGTCTCATGACTGACAGAAGGTGCTAAATCCTCTGCTTTAGCCTATTTAAATTCTTCAGTGTATTTTCCAGTTACTGTCTATTGTAGTGTCACTGCAGTGTGTAGACAATATTTTGACGGGAAAAAAAATCAGGGGACAACAGCATATTAGTTAAAGTATAATTTATGACACTGCAAATGTTCCATAACAGTTTTGAATATTGCTACAGAATTTAGTGTACATTATACACATGTATACAAATATGAACAATTATTTTTGGGAAGCAGCATGTTTTTGTTTTCCTTCATGGAACAGCAGCCAAGAGCCACCAGCCATTAAATGTAACATTTAGTTACAGATCACAATGGTAATTTTGAATAAACTAAGACAGAATAACAGCATAATTCCAGTGTTCCACAGAGGTGAATTGTTTCTCTTATCAGTGTCAAATTAATCACAATGAGGTTAGGTTAATAATACTGTATGCTTGGTTAGTGCATTTACACTGTGTGAATGTTTTTTTTTATGTGCACTATACAAATATTTAATATTTTATGGAAATAATCAAACACCATATAGTTTTGTTTAAATAAAAATTCCCATATCTTTGCACACAGGCAGAAATACCACTACAACATCGACATTAGGAACATGTGATTCTATCTTGATTTGGAATCATGGAAAGGCACTTCGCTGGAAGAACAGAAATCACTTTACAGGATCAACCCTACTGGCCTAATCAGAAACAAAGTGAGACAATAAACAGACCCAAGAAAATTAGAGCACTGGGTTCCTGTAACACCACATATAGTAAGATGGCTCCACTTAAGAAGACAATGGATGGAATACAATTTCTCTCCATGTTATATTCAGACTGTGGGTTCAAAGGCTGTGGGTTCAATGCCTCTGACAAGGTGTTTGAGCGATTCCTCAATGTGTCCAGAGAAAGCTGAGGGGAGACTTGAGGGGAGACTTGCTCCTCCTTTTCGGCCTGGATAGTATTAAGAGTTTTGTTCTGGCTCACCTCTCTGACATGCACTGTCGTGGTGGTGTTGTCTTTAAGTGTAGGTGATGTTTCTGCCTCATTTCCTGCTCCCAGAGATACCTGACTCTCTGCTACAGGACTGTTCTCATCACAATGGCTGGAATCCTTGGATAACTCAGCCAATAGTTCACCCCATCCGGCCACAACATCTTGTTTAAATCTCTGCGAAGTCAGAGGAAGAGACACAGAGTCTAAGGACAGCTCTCCAGATGGTTGACTGGCTGGGCTGTGAGATAATCTATCGTCTCCTGCTGGATCAATGTGTGTTTCTATGGTAGGTAGCCATGTACACGAGGCCTTGACTAAACCAGATATTTTCTCTCTGCCAAACTGGCCCTTATCCAGTGGTTTCTCAGAAGTGGACCCCTCATAAAAAGGTGTAGGTACTGAGGAAATACCCTTGTGTAATTTACTCTCAGGATAAACAGAGAGCATTGAGGAAGTGTTGGAAGGCTGCTTTTGGACTTGAATACTCATGTGTTTCTGTTCCTCCATCTCCCCAGGTGGGACTTCCTCTGCCTTCAAGACGCCTGGTTCTGCCTTCGTTTGGAGGACTTGTGCACCCCTCTCTAGAAATGCAGCATCCATTGATGCTCGTTTCTCAAAAACTTCGGTAGAAGCTGGAGACGCTCTAGGCAAAATCTCTGCTGGTTCACCACTGTCGTCTACTGGACATCTTGTGATGGCGGATGGTTTGTTGACCTGGGTGCATACGTTTTCTTTTGCTCCATTTGTATTGATCAAATTCTCTTTACATGTTTCACCCAAGAACACATTAGCAGTGTTAAGAGTGTTGGCAGTGGATGGGAAGAGAATATCTGGAATATGAACTTTCTCTACAAATGCCTGAGATATACTTTTGCCATGCCTTGATTCTATCTCTAAAGTTTCTTCTTGCTCATATAGGATGCCGAGGTCACCTTCATCTAGCATTGTCTGTTTCTCTGTCTGAAATATCCTTATAGATTTGCACTGGTTTGCATCTTCCAATGGATTTATTGCATTATGGAGTGGATTCTGGGTAAAGACTGACACGTCCAGGTTTTCTTCTCTAACCGTATCTATTACTTCTGGCTTGGGATCTTTGTTGTCTTGCATCACATTCTGTTTTAATTCCATATGTTCACAGAGTGAGAAGCTTCCATGGTCTTGCTCGTGAATGTCTGAGACTGAAGTACATTGCAGTGGATTTAGGATCGGGGGTAGCAGTGTAGGAAGATTATTCTCTTTTTCAGAGATTTCATGGAAAAATTCACAGTGGAGTCTTGATAAAGGCTTTGGCTCATTAGACCTAATAGGATCACATAGATGTGATAGAAAGGACAACCCCTCATCAGCTATGTGTGCTGAGGGTTCAGAAGACACACAAGGTGATTGTTCACCTGGGGACACAGCGGTGGACAGTGTGCCATCACTTGATGAAAGCTCTTGGTTTGGTGGTAATGGGGGACTAGATTGGGTATCGGCAGTCTGTAAAATGAAAACGAAAGACAATAGTGACAGCCATGAGAGAATCAACACATCAAAAAAGTATTTTTGTTCATATTTACATTCCAATTAGATGGGGGAAAGTACTTGAATGCCTACTAATGTTTTATTGTGAAGTATATTCCATGCTGGCAATGTAACTATGTAGAAATAGAAATAAAACGAACTAGGTTGGCATTATGACAAGACCTGGAATATACATATTTATATGAACCACATATATTTAATGAGGGAAATGAAACAAGACAATGTTGAGTCAAATTACAATAATAACAATAATACTAATAATAATAATACTAATAATAATAATAATAAAAAGAAGAAGAAGAAGAAGAAGAAGAAGAAGAAGAAGAAGAATATTTAGCATATAAAACATGACAGACAAACCATTTACTGGCAATGTCTCTGCCAAGGTTATTAGCAATGCTTTAACATATCTTCAGACGTTTTTTCATTAGTAGGACAAACTGGTCTGCTTCTACAATGTAAGACAAGGTAAAAGACAGGTGGTAGCAGATTATGCACCACAGTAATTAAACAACCTGTAACCAAAAACAAAACTGTACTATGTCTGGGATGCAGTGCAAATACAGTATGAGGATGCAAGTTAACCTCTAATTATGGATAATGGACATCCCATGAATACATGGGATATCAAAATTCCATGAATTAAAATAAAATGTGCTCACACCTGAGGATAGAAAAGCAAAGGGTAAACAATACCAAATAATCATTCATGCAAATGTGAATACAATATGATCTGATGCATGTAGCAGACGAAACCCATGCTGTCGCGAGTCGCAGGAAATTACCTATGTTGTTGCTGAAGCTTCTATGAGCTGTAAACAATATGAACAATCAAGCCATTGTTAAGAAAAGGAGGCTTAAGTATTTTTTATGTTATAAAAAGTGAAAAGATGATTATTACATTTGAGAGCTTGCAAAGAAGGATACAGCTCTTTTAGCCACCTTAATGGTTAAATTTGATTCAACATGATCAACAACAGCATGCAAATCAAACATCTGGACATAATTCAACTAGTAATTTGCTAAATGTGTGTCATGTGCTGGCAACTAAAGCAGCAAGCTATTCCATGATCTATTCAGCACTTTTCCAGAAACAAAGACTATGCAAAGAGGTCTGTATTGGCTTGTCTTTTTCAGTAAAAACAAGTTGCTATTTTTTCCACCAAATCTTTGTGTTTTACCTCTATGTCGATCTCTGGGTTGATGAGCCGCAAAGGCTCTGACTTGGAGGTCCCTGGCTCCCCTGTAAACCAAGAACATGAATGCATGCATGAATACAATCACTTTGTTACATTTATGAGAACGTCTACAGTATGGTATTGTATTGCATTGTATGGTATATTAATATAGAATGTATGTTGTAAAATGAACAACTACACATACATTAGCACTGATGACATGCTGCTTTCTAACAGAATGTTGGTTGCTTACAACTGCTGTATGACCAGTTCTACTATTTACTGATTGTACGTTGCTTTGGGGTCTGCTAAATTATGTAAATGTACAAAATATAATTAATCAAATTATATATCCAGTCATACAAATATATATATATTTTTTTTTTTAAACAAAGGAATGTGTACAGTAATTGCATTATATAAATCAAACTGTACCTTCATATCCATATTGATATTCCTCATTGTCACTGTCCATCCTGAAACTGTGGGAAGATTTTTCTTATGACACAATAATCACTAAAAAACCATCACCACAATATATTACGTTTAGCATTTTCATACATGTTCCCACATTTCATATAAAAACATCTCAGAGGCATTATAAGGTTAAAAACAAATATAATACACTAACATCTTATGTGGGACATACAGCTCAATGTGCCAAGATGAGGTGCTGACAGAGGCTAAAACAAACACCTTGTGGTGGATGTGGGTTATGCATCATGCACTACATGTTTGTTATTGCAAACTCATTAAGGAGATCCACCCTAGTTTGGCCTGGCTCTTATTTTCCCCATCTTTATTCGTATATATTATAATCAATGTTTCTTGGCAGCAGGGAGAACCCATGCAAGTCCTCTAACCTGATTTGCTTTAGTAGATTTTGGTTACTACTTTGGAAAAGATGGGGACATGAATGAGTTATCTTATAAGTAGGTAGTTTGCAGAAAAAAATATTTATTGTGCAGCTATAGCACAAAGAAAATCTATGGTATACTGTGTTTTTGATGAAAGTGAATAAAGGTAAGCTATTAACTAAATTTGAGTAATTCTGTAAGTGATTCTCAGTTTTGCACCTTCTTCTGTGCTGAATATTTGTACAGAATGATTGGTCATACTCTACACACACCTTATCTTAAATTAGATGTGAGGAGACTTAATCGGGGGTCCTTCAGAAGTTGTAATAAGGGTCAAGAAGTACATGTGATAAACATGTAATAAGAGCTATGTGCATAGAGTGGAAATAAAAACAGTCAGGTGCAAGATATGCCACCATGCTCATGGTACTTCCGGCTTCGAAAAATCTAGTAGATAGATGGTGACAGATACATGAGAGAGATAACTGCACATACTGTATACGAACATAAACTATATAGGCTATATTTTAGCTTAAATGTCCTACTCTTTATTTCATCTGTTTTTGTTGTCAAGGACATGAGGTTTGTTTTGGACGGGTTTCTGATCCCTGAGCTCTGCTTATATCAGTAGCTCATTCATTCTTGGCAACCCATCTATTCCTATTTCTAAGCACCGGTGGTGCAATGAAGTCCCACATGACAGTTGTATCAGTTTATATCCTTAACCCAAACAAGCAATCCTTGTATGGATGTCTAAGCCTGAGGAATACTTGGCTTGCATCCTCTTCTAGTCACTCACTGCACATTGAAACATTCATTCTGCAATTTTATGTTAGCAGATAACAGATATTACCTGACAGTAATATAATGAGGGGGGAAGTGCATGAGCCATGCTATGCTAAGGAAATTATCAATCTTATTATACTGAATTGAATTGTAGTCTGCACTATGTAGTGAGCAATTGGTTCCTCAATGCTCCTGATAGAAAAGGTCAGAGGTAAATCTTGGTATAGGGCAGCACCAGAGCTAAAAATGACATCTGCCCTTTGCCTATTTTGATCACCGTCACCACTGGATGGCATGCACACCAAGGGCTGTCCTCTATCTACAACAGGGCAATGGTCCCTAAATGAAAGGGGTAGTGTGTATTTATTGACCAATAGGACTACCACTGGCCCCCATTTGTGCATGTCTGTGTGCAAGTATAGGCTACTGTATGTAATCTTTGTTTTGCAGAACTGTCGCTTTTAAATGAATGACTTCATGGCAATAGGCATTCCTTTTGGTATTATGAGTGTAGCCTATATAATAAGTTGCATTAACGTATTGTTCTTGGTTATTCTGCATTAGAGCAGCATAATTGTCCACATGGTCTGCAAACATATGCATGTTGTTTTAAAACAGTAGCCTGGCTTTAGCCAACGTGTAGACTAATCTTTCAATGGAGGCCAGCAGTCAAATTAAAAAACATCATTATAAAACGCTGATATAGCCTATAGTCTATTTACCTGCATGCCTTTGGAGGTTTCAGGATACCCCTTACTTCTTGTGTGTCATTATGGGTTGGAGCTAAATCATCTTCATAACAAAGTTGTAGTGTCACCACATAATTGGCATGTGAATTGTTTGCCCAGTAATCACCATCAGAGGTTTCATAACGAACAACAAATTCAATACGCGAGCCGTGAGTATTATATGGTGGTGCAAAAGACATCTTTAAGGAAAACGCGTCCGTTGTCCCATCATGGGAACCCTGGACATATTCAGCTGGATAATCAAAATAAGTGGCCCAGTTGTCCATGGTTGACCTGATATAAACAGATTTATGGAAGGAGATGTTCAGAACTCGTACTATCACAGTGAAGGCAAGGGGCTCTTGCTCTACTGCTTTCAGTTGCTCAACTTCCACCTTGTTAGCAATAACAGATTGCTTGAGGTCACTCTCAATTGGCAAAATGAATTCTGGGTCAATGCGGTACGACGGTTCTTGCTGTAGTTTTCGATATCGTTTCATCTCCTCATCTATCCTTTCATCGTCCTCTTCGTCCGAATCGAAAGCTATGAATTCTTTCACGTCGACCAAATCCCCACCTGTTGTATCGGCGAACGACACTCTTCTCCTTGCGGCAGGTATTAACGCTGAGTGGATTCGCATATACTCTGCGGTCTCGTCATAGATAGAGGCGCCTCGCTTCCTGGGCACTGGTGAGCATCTTGGGATAAGGCGGACGTCCTCGGTATCATCATCGTCGTCGTCGTCATCATCGTCCTCATCCGCGGGGCATTTAGAATCTGCGTCTTCGGTTGATTTAGCAGATTTCACCATAGTGAATAGGCCCTCTTGACTTGGTATAGTTAAAAAAGACATCTATGCAGTTTCCTTTTCTTCCGTAGTGTAAGCTACTGTAGGCTACATACGCGTCCCCCCCAAAGTAATGCACTAGGCCTATTAGCCTAATGCACTAGGACAGGCTATGCAATTCTTGCACTCGCGTGGCACACAACCTCCTAGTTTGGAGTGTGTGGAGTAAATGTCAACTCTACAGCCAGCTCTTGCCTATCGCACTAGTTTAATGGTAAGCTACATGACTTTTGTATTCCACTCCGTTAGGGTGCAGCGGTGGTAGGAACGATCGCTAATTTTAGCAATGACCCATCTGCACTTCGTGCCCCACATTTAAATTGGTATACTCCTGTGACGCCCCTATTCAAGTGGTTCGAGCGCAGCAGCTGGCTGCACGTCCACACGGGAGCCTGCCCCTTGGCTATTACATATATTGACCTACCTTTAGGCCGTTGGTGGCAACACTAAAATGTCCGGTATGGAATTATATCAGTAGCATACACTACAACTTTGTATATTTTAAAGATACACGCCCCAGTTTGTGTGTGGGATTGCTACACATTCCTCTGTACTACTCCCCCCGTGCTCAGCTCCTCTACAGCCACATGCACATTTGTCCACAGTTGAACAACATTAAAGTATAACAATAGCTGGGAAAACATTTGGAGCGTTGGCTGTAAGCAGGCAACTACCTTTAAAAGTATGCTCCTCAGGAGCATAATATTATTATGGGCCATAGCTTATGCAAACCAAAATTTGGGATTTTCCAGAGGCTGAGCTGCAAGCCATTACTCGAGCATTTCTATATGTACTATAATCTACAGATTCCATTAATAACTCAATACCTTTTGAATTTCAGTGTTCCTCCTTGTTTGGCAATTAGATTTATTTATTACATATTTTTCATTGAATATAGCTAGCACACAGGTGTTTACTGACCGTTTTCTCTAATAATGGACTACTTGGTAACTTAATTTTTATTGTTAAAGTAGCCTATACTCTTAACATCACGACCTACAATATTTTCTTATCAGACTCACTGGATGGCACTACACAACTGTCATTTAGTGGCAAACATCATTTAGGTAAACAAGCCCCCTCATGTGATAGGTAGAGCGATTTTAGCGCGGCGCACAGTGACCAATCAGCGAAATGTTTTTCTGGCACATCTCTGCCTGAATAGTAATCTTATGAGAGGACGAATATAAACATATACGGAGAACACAGGATTTAAAGAGCATCTTATATTTCGTGGGCATTGTTGATGTTGTGGACCTTTATCTGAGAAAATGTGGTGCAGTCGTAATTCCAAGGACACAAAGTGGGTAACATTAGCAAGCTAGCTAACGTTAGCGCTTGGGAGCCATAGCCTGCAGTTTGGCACGCAAGGCCTCAGAATAGCATATGAGCTGCTTCCTGTTCTAGCTTTGTTGACTGTATATTATAATTTGAACAATAAAACACAACATTCGCCACGTTGGCACGGGGTGTTTAATATAATTGTTGCAGTTACATTTGTACAACTACTGTAAACTAGTTGGCTATCTAGTAGGCTATTTTGGCTAGCTAGCTAGCATGAGTGAATTTGCAGACTTCCAACAGTCCGCTGACTCTGCGTCAAGGAAACGATGTACAACCGACAAGGAAGAGAGTAGCACGAGACCTAACAAGAATACCAAATTAAACACCGCATCTAATGACACGCCGTCAACTTCGCAAAGTTGCAGAAACGGCGAAGGCGAAACACAAGAAACTGCGGCGAAAACGAATGATTCTAATGGTGGAGAAAGAGTGGGTGAACCTGCTGTTGGACAAACGGACCAGACACATGGCCAGACAGGCAGCGCGTGTCTCGTGCCTATAAAGAACACTGACAAATCTGATCCACCTGATGCCAGCGGCATCGATAAACCACAATCATCAGATGAGCAGGCATCCCTAGATAGACGGATAGATGACAGGAAGGATGCTCGTGGGCAACATCTTCCTTCAACTTCCTTGGATCAGTCTGACTCAGCAGCCATCGCAGCAGCTGAAGCTCTAGCCAGCCTTACTAGAGGAGATTCTGAAGACAATAAGGAGGCTCCATGCTCATCTGAAAGAGCTGGAAAAGGAGGCAAAGTTAAGCATGGTGACCATGAATCTTCAAAGGAAACTCTGAGAACACAGGCAGCCGCAGCAGATAGCTCCACATCAGTGCGTAGTGTTGACAAAGAGGATGCCGATGCCATGCCAGACGGAGATGAAGGGGATGATTCCATTCCTGGATCCTCATCCACACCGAGTTCCTCTTTTCCGTCCGACAACGAGGATGATGAAGACGGGGAGTGTGCCATTGTCTCCGTGAAGATGGCCCCGGAGATCCGTCAGTCGGTGGCTCTTCTAGCGCAGGTACAGATGAGGTTGGAAGCTCTGGAAAAAAAGAGTGCTCGTCTTCACCAGCGGGTGGACCTGAAGATAGGTCGCCAGCGGCGGCCGCATCTTGACCAGCGCTGCTCAATCACAAAATCCATTCCTGGCTTCTGGGTCACGGCAGTATCCTTTTTTAGATGGGTTCAGCCTTCCTCTCCCGCTCTAAATGTGTATTTGTGTGTGTGTGGTAATGAAAAGGCTATCAGTTTTTCCCTTTACTCCAGTGTGTCAGCTATTAAACCATCCTCATCTCTCAGCCCACATCGATGAGACCGATGAAGATGCTCTAAGTTACATGATTGATCTTGAGGTTGGTAATTTGCAACTGGAGCATAAGAATGTGGCCAATGTTTTGGCACATGGCCTGACTATTAAATGTTTTCTCTCCCCCAAGATTGAGTCTTTCAAGAACAACAAACTTGGCTACAGGATTCGCTTCCACTTCAGGCGGAACCCCTACTTCCAGAACAGCACTATCATGAAAGAGCTCCACCTGGGGATGGGAGGTAAAACCTGCTTATGGAGAGGTTGGCTATAGTTGACACACGTTTAAGGCTGTTCTCAAGCATAGAAAGGGGGTCTTATCATGGCAGCAGTAAATTTATACAATTGTAAATGAATAACACGGTATAATAATGTTGCATATGTACTGTAATAATACAGTACTGGCTTTGATTACATGTTGATATATTGGACTATTACAAAAGCTAAACAGAAATGTCTGTGCAAAGTCTGACTGAGCAAAACAGTTGGCCACTTTGGCCATGAGGTTAAGAGCCAGTTTTTCTCATCTTAGGGTCTCCAGTGTCATTCTCCAACCCCATCCTCTGGCATCGTGGACAGAACCTAACAGCTCACAGCGAGCCCCGGAAGACTACGCGTGGTGTCTACCAAACGTTCTTCAGTTGGTTCAGCGATCACAGCAACCCGGGCCGAGATGACATAGCACAGGTAGCTTCATCCAAGAGCTGACATGGGTCCATAAGTGAAGCATAAAATAATTGTTTTGTGGAAATTAGGAATTAACCACTGCTATGAACTAGTACTTTTAATAGCATAAAGACAAATTTGTATAACAATCATAAACACCAGTGGGAAAAATTGCACATTGTATTAAGACTACATATGGATTTATGTGTGTGTGTATGCAAGTTAGATTATATATAACTTAATTTAAAACTTTATGTTAACGAGACTGGTGTCAGCTTGTGTTTTATAAACAGAATTAAGAAAGACAGAGCATATTTTTGAATGTTTTAATAACTGAGCTTTATTTCCTGTTTAGATACTGAAAGATGACCTGTACAGAGACCCTCTGAGATACTACCTGACTCCTCTGTGGGAACCTAGGGAAAACGGCAGGTAGCTCCTACAGGCTCCTATATACCTATATTAGACTCACCATGCATATAAAATACATCACATGGCAGTATTATTAAAATTACCAATCTCTTTACAATGTAGTAAAGAAATTATTCCTCTTGTAAAGGTTCTGTCATAAAAATGTGTGGTCATTTATTTTGACCACACTTCAGCTGAAAATGTTCTAAGAGAAGCTAGTAAGAGTTAACCCCTTCTATGTCAAAGACAATTACACCTTGCATTAAAACGTGACATTTATCTGGTTATGGTAAAACACGTACACTGCACACAGCACAAATCAAGATCAGAATGTGATCAGCTCAGCCAGACCACATGCAGAAGTAGACTGGCTGACATTGGTTTCAGACCGCAGACAGCTGCAAATGCAGTCCAGACAGCGAGTTCTCATTAGGGAGAAATAATCTACTCGCAGGATAGCAAAGTCATCAAAAGAATCCATAGAACACTGAGGAAAACGGATGACTGGGTGTCCCTGGAGCCAGCCAGATTCGGTATCACCTTTATTGTTAGTTCCCTCTGGGCTTGCTGTAGGCAGTCTGTTCACTTCCAGAATTATCTTTTCAGAGAAGAATGGCAAAAAGGAGTCACTGACAAGAATATAATCTGTTTATTATTTATTTGAAATTCATGAATCCAGTATTCATGTAACCAGTAGGCAAACCTGTAAACTCATTTGTTACATTTGCATATTATGCATTATAAGTTTAGTTTCCCTCCAAGGGAGGGAGCAACAGCCACTGAAATGGCATATTCAACTCCAGGAGCGAGATAGTTTGCTCAAATTTACAATTTGAAATTTGAATGATATGGGGCATTTAGCAGTTACACCCCCTCCCCCTGCCAATGGAGTTTCATGTCTTCAGAACATATTACCCTCTCCTAGCAGAATGAATGCTGAACCCACCTTGCTGTTTATCTATAATGTGTGTGTGTGTGTGTGTGTGTGTGTGTGTGCTTCTCCTCCAGCGGTGCCAGTGGGGCTCGTGCCGCTGACAACAGCAATGGTGACGACTGTGTGGTGATCTCAGACTCTGATGATGACCAGGAAGAGGAAGACAGAGCTGGACAAGGCCACAGCAAGGAAGATGAGGATGAGGAGGAGGAGGATGAAGAAGAGGAAGAGGAGGATGAGGAGGAGGAAGAAGAAGAAGAGGAGAAAAGGAGGCAAGGTAAACAGCTTTCACAGAGCCCACGGGATACAAGTCCATTTGTTATGGGCAAAGCAGATGCCAGTAGTGTTGATAACATGGTCGTTTTTAAATTAATACGTCCGAATACCTTTACAGTAAATGTTACTTTGAAAAATGGCTGGCTTAAATGGCTTATGCTGTATGTAATTTATTCTATATGTGTGTGTATATATATATATATACACACACACACACTATATACCACGTTTTATATAGTGGTTAACATATTTACTTTAGAATACATACCAGAGGAAAAGGCCTTGATCAGCTTTATAGACTCATCAAGTCAATGAAGGTTGCAGAAAAAAAAAATTGATTTTACAGTTGGCATTGAATACCACATATGAGATATTTTATACAAACGATCAGTGTGGACTGTGACTATTTTGAGATAAGGATGGTTTAATAAAACATTAGTATTGTTTTAAGGATAGTAGCAGTGCACTGTATTGCTGCTTTATTTTGTAAATGGTCAAACAGCGTGTCTGTATCAAGCGGTGTGGCTTGTAGTTAGAAATATAAGTGTTGAAGTGATGCAGGCTGAACTGAGTAGACAGGCGATATCTCCTCTTCAGATGAGAGCCCGGAGGAGGAGGATGGAGAGATTGTGATTGACGGTAAGACATTATGCTAGGCAGCAGTGTTGAAAACCTGCCATCTATACAGTTAATCTTTGGGAATTGGGAACTCATACAATGTCATTGTGACATTATTGGGTTAATTAATTATTTTAAAACAACAGGATTGCAGGATTTGAGTTGAGGAGTTTTATTGTATTATTCTCTAGGATCTGATAGTGACCAAGAGGCCAGAGAAGAGGATGAAGATGAAGAATCATTTGAGAAGGATGAGGTTTATGTGGATGAGGATGCAGAATCATCAAGAGACCTGAAGGCCAAAGACCAAGATGATGATGAAGAAGATGATATTGACATTGATGAAGAAGAGAGAAAAGATTGAATGGTTTTCCCTGTTTGAGTTACTTCTAATGCATCCAAAATCCATTGTTTAACACCTAAAATACAAAGTCATATTTTTAATAAGGGTAACTATAATGACAAAGTGGTTCCCCTCTATTTTATATTAACTTTAATATATAGCTTGTCTGAAGGATTTCATTTCCAGAACAGTCTCTCAGGCATAAGAAGCCTTATCTAAAATGATTTGTCCTATTTAAAGAAGAAAATTTGACAGTTTCCCAATTGGTAAGAGTTTTTGTATTAAAATAGTTTTTATTGCAATTTCTCCAAACAATATTAATAACTTAAGTGACATTATCAGTGGTTACATTGCTGTTGACCTTTTGTGCACTTATGGGACACATTAAAGGTACACTCCTTTTATGGTATTGGGATGCCAGAATAACATTTCAGCCAAGATGTAATTTCTTTTAAACACAGGCTACAGCAAGGTCATGTGATCTGAGTTTCAAACCAAAACAAAATTGTTAAAATGGCACAAATAGAGGACTACCTTCAAATTACTTTTAAGATAAATTTGACATGGGTAAGGGATGTTTCAGTTGCACTATACTGAACCAAATTCTGTTCTCAGGGATGATCAAGACAGATATTTAATAGGAAGAGTTTAAGAGCATCTTTCTCACCAGTAATGGCTGGGTATGTAATATAGACACATTCTTCTATAATTAATAATTGTAAGTTCTAGGAACAATGTAAATTCATGGCCTGTGTTTGCTTTCTATCCATGGCATTTGTTTTTCTGTGTACCACCATTCACCCATCCATGTGTGATGTCTGTACCCCACATTTAATCAACATGTTCCTGTCTTTAAAGAATAAGGCCGGTGGTGGTGTAAAGTTTTCTTTTTCTTGTCAAAGCCTACAAAACAACGGAAATATATAATGATTTTCTCCTACTGTTGCCTAACACATTTAATCATTGTAGTTATCCTGAAATAATGTTATGAAGTGATAACTTTACAACATATGAGCCACATACAGTATCATATATTTGTTAGATTCATAATACTTTCAGTAGGACAAAGTCCCACATTTTTTGATGTTTTGTATGCAATTTTGGACATACGTCGACCTCATCCTTTAAGGATAGTCGTGTAACAGATTCCCGCTATATGTTGCTGATTGTTTTAGCTCAGACTAGATAATAGTTTAAATGTTTCCCAAAGAACATTTGTATGTAGATTATTTTTGTGTTCATTGATCATATAGAGCTATAGTATTTATTACTTGTTTTCTATATATTTGTCTTTGTATAACATGGTTATTTGTGAAGTAAGAGTGATATAGTTTACTCTTGGACAGCAGCATGGAGTGTGGTCATAGAATATGAATGGCTTAACAGGAAATCACAGGAAGATAAAATGCATTGTAATGAATCTTGTATTTACTTTAGTAGTGACTGATGCTCTGTAAATATTTAAACTTTGTTGTTTGATTAATGCTGTATTGTATGTTAACCATAAAGACATTTCTGATGTATTCTGGAGTTTTACATACGATACATAAGCAAGAAGTTCTATTTTGTGCTGAATTTTATATACAGTTAAGCTAGTTTTAAATCAAGTTAAATGTTTCCTGCTTTGTTTTATTCTGTTTTATTCTATCAAGATAAAGATGTGTCCGCCTTTGGAATCTGCTCTAATAAAATAGTTTTTTTTTGTTGCTTTGTGATATTTTGTGTTTTGTACCTACATAAATTACCTTCAATGAAGACATGTTTCAATATTGTATGTGAACAGGTGCTCTTTTTGGAGCTGTGTTTACAACAAAGCCAGAAGATGGCAGTGTAGTTGCTGGATATGTCACATTGGCATATATTAATGTTTGGTTTCTATCATATTTAATGCCCTCTACCAGACTATGATATGAACAATTACTTCAACCTTTTGGTAAGGTGGGGGACACTTGACTACTGAGAACAAATTGTGTGCAGTGCTGTTTAATTTTTTTTTCCTGAACAGTACATGTTTTTATAGCTGGAAAAATACACTACTTAAGATATACTACAACTGTTCTTTAGTACTTAAGATATGCTACAACTGTTCTTTAGTACTTAAGATATACTACAACTGGACTTTAATATGTCAATCTGATCTTGATCCATGATTTGAAGTGTTTATATGGCACTTAGACATGCATGTACTCTTTGCACTGCAAATAGCCCCAGGCAAGACATTTTTGGACAGGCCCGGACAAAGGAACAGTGGTGGTGTTGCAATGGTACACTTAAACCCTTGATTCCACATTTAATGCATGGCTATAAATATTCCACCAGCGAAAACCTGCCCTGTTGCTTTAGGGTCTGCACCCAGTGGCATGCAGTCCAGGATGGGCATATACTATTAATACTTATGATGGATACACATCATACTCCAGTCCAGCTATTATCATGTGAAACACGCAGCCCTTCTCTCATATTTAAAGCAGGTTTATTCAGCCCGACTGTGTTAGCGTTCCACATCTGTGCACAACACATGGAGTTTTACTAGATATGAATTAATAATAGCAATGGTTCCTACAATATTGATCAAATGATAAATTGCTGAGGCAACAAAAACCAGACAGTCCCCATGGCTTGTTCAGTGGTCTGACTTTGAGGGCTCTATGTAAAGGCTTTGTTTGATAGAGGGTAGCCGAGGCCTAACTTGATTTGCTAGTATAAAATACCCTCACCTATATGAGGTCACTATTTCTACTATACACATCTAGGCATGTTATGTTTAACATTCTCAGGTATCGCAACATAGTCCCCTGAAATCTGTAATGATGTTAGCTGATTCTCAGTAGTGTGAAGTGTAATTGAGAAATATAAAAACCAAGTTGAAAGACCATGTGATTGATGATTAAATGTTTTGGCAAATGGGAAATTATACATTATTGTGTGGGAGAATGGGCTCATGTTACAAAGGACATCTTTTAGGTTAAGGCAGGGAATCTTTAAGTACCTGTGTTTGTGTTTCCACAAACACAGGTACTGTAGCTGTGTTTGTGTGTGTGTGTGTGTTGGTGCACATGGAAATTCAAGGGCTCGGTTTTTAAATCCTGCACACCCTTACTGAGCATAGATGTGCACACGTGTTGATGTGACTGTTACTCATTACATCCAATATGCCAAATTGTTATACCACAATGCACTGACAGTGTTTCACTGCCTGTAGCTCCAACACTAGCTTTGACCTTGATCCTTTACTACTCAACACAAAGATCAGGATTAAACCCAGTGTTTGAAGGGTGTGGAGAAAGCGAAAATGGGAGGATGAAAATAGGGAATGTGGTGGCAAAGATTGGGGTGGGTGGGGGGGGGGCTAGATGACTGGAATGATAAGCAGAGCCTCCCCTGCCCTGACAGATACGCACAAGCAGATGGATGACGCTTATCTGCGAGATCAGAGAGACTGCACATTGATGCCTAGCCCCAGTTACCCGGAGCTGTGATCACACTAGACAGATGAATAGGGCTACCCCCTACCATCCACAATGTGTGCGCGCACACACACACACACGCGCACACACAGGTGTGATTGCACACGTACACACAGATACTTGACAGAGCGAATAGATTGCAGTGCTTGCGTTGCCTGTTTGTCTTTGACATTGAAATTCACCTGGAGCCTGGTGTCTGAAGGATGACTGCAAAGACAGAGAGTGGGAGAAAGCAGATACGAGGAGGGAGGAGGGGGTGGACCACTTTAAAAGGGTGAGAGTAGAGATATTATTTCCATTTTAAATGAAGCAGCAGATCTGTAGCTCATTAAAGCAAGTGTGCGTGGGCGTGCAGTAGATGCATATTCAAGAGCCCTATTCTTACTTTTTTGCTGTCCTTTCCCATTCACACAGGCTACCAGGGATCAGCGTGCTCCAGAGCATACAAAGTATCCCACTTCTCCCTCTTTTCATTGACTGTCCAAAATATCAGCACGGAGGGAATGTACCTTATATAATCTAAAACATTAGAATACACTACTGCTTCCTTAACACTTATTCCCAGGGTGGTGACAGATTTACTACACTATAGCTCCTGCCACCCATGCATTTGTCCGTTTCTCGTGTCCATACACCCCTCCTGCCACTTGGTAAGAGCGAGCGTAGAACAGTTCTTGATTCACCCAGCTGCATTTTATAGTGAGAGGGAGAGTGCCAGCCTTGTCTTCAGTGCAGATGGTAGCTGGCTGGCCTGGTGGACACGTGGCACGCTTCACATATGCACTGTGTCTCAGTGTGCGTCGGCAAAGGAAGCGGCTGCTGCTCTGCCGGCCCGTTGTCTTCTCTGTAAGAACCTGCAGTAGCCCTCGCTATGCATACAGTGCAAGCAGCGACTGGAATGCCACGTATGCGCTCGTCGTTTAAGATGTGTTTTTTTTGTTTTCGTTTTTTTTTTTTTTCAGAAGTTGTTCCCCTTTGATATTCACTGGTGCGCGAAGTTCACGGATGTCACTGGCCGCACCTGTTCCCTTATCGTATGTTGTGATGTTCTGTAAAGTTATCATTTCAAACCTGTCCAGAGTTATGAGGCAAATGTCTGTTACAAAACGATTGCGGTTGGATTCATAATAAATTATCCTGATCAGTAATACACCTAGCTAAATAATATGCATGTGCAATGACTGTTGGTTAAATCAATATAGGCCCTAGATTGACTGTCAGGTCAGTTAAATGATAGCTTGTTTTTCTCCTTGGGGGGAAGAACTCCACCATCAGAGTTCTCTTACACCTAATTGACGTGTCTGAAGGTCAGGAAATTGGTTGGAGCCTTGCAAGAAGTCTTGCAAGAAGAGTTCTATCCTTCACACAGATCACATGTGGCAATACCTGTTCATTAAGTGGGTGCTGCTACAAAAGCTGTTTGAGTGCCAGACAAGCAGACACAGACCTTTGCGTTCAAATACATGCTGCCAGACAGTCTACGTCTATTATATGAAAGGCATCCATCAAATTGTTAGCAGGGAGGTCGCCTGTGCAGTTCTTTGTCTTGACTGCCACAGAGCAAAACATGCCCATTCCAGTGTAGGTAAAGCATGGCCATTTATCTCTCTCAGGAGGTTTAGGCAACAGTGGGAGTGGAGCTGCTTAGATAAGATCATAGAATGGGACGTATCTGAGCCACGGCTGACGTTGTAGCTAGGTTTGTGCAGTATGGGAGCTGGTCATTGTACTAGCGGCGTCCAGGGCCAAACTCAAGTGCACACGGAAACCTGAACTCAGCACACTCCTGTGACTCATTTCCGCAGACGGAAAAAAAAGAGGATTGCCTCCCATTGAGCCAAAAAATAAATAAATTATGAAATCCCTCCTCTCCGGACCTGGTCACATCTTGACACACCACAAGAGATTACATCTGGCCGAAGCTCAGCGTGAAACATTGCTGCCATTATATTGTGAAAACACCAAAGAGCCAAATAAACCCCAAGCGCATATAACAAAGGTCATTGCGGAGAGAAAAGGGGTTTTGACTTGAAGCTTTTTGGAGCCTGCCAGGAACAGCCCTCCTCTTTGACTTTTCGCCCACATTAGTGTCACTGACGCACCCCTTCTGCATTGCGTGTTTATTTTATTTCAGTGTCAGCAAGGCCATTGCTCAGGATATTCATCCTTTGTCCATTTACTGTGTCAGCCCATGATAAAAAGAAGCACTGAAAAAGTTGTGTAAATGTAAGATCAGCGCCCTCTAAAGATAATGAATATCCTTTATGTCGAGCCCCCCTCTTGGTTACATTGTCACCGTTGTCGTGAGCCCAGCAGCCTGTGAAAGAGGAATCTGAGGAATCTTCTTAGCTGACTCAAATATGAAGCTGAATGGTGACATTTTCAAAAGCGCAGGTTGAATCCCCATATAGTCAGACAAAATGAATACACATTATACATACAGTATGAACAGCAACTGGCCCCTGAAACATGATAACCACATATGATACAGTTGAGTGAAAAACTCAAAATATAAATATTGGATCTATAATCATTTTGTTAAATTACTTTCTACACATGTGGTTTTGGTTTGGAAATATAATCCAACAGAGAAATAGCATGTTGATTAAAACATGATGTTTCATTCACCAGCAACAAGAGGGTTAATCACACCCATATGGTGTACCAGGAGGTTTGGTCCATTGCTGCTGTGGGCTAACAGGCGAGGGAAGGGTGGGGGAACGAAACAGAAGGGAGAGACAGCAGGGTAGACACAGACTCCAAACACCTGCACTCAGTCATTTCACTCACACTTCAACGCCATTAGACTCGCGGTTAAGGATGAATGGACCAGTTTTATGACATTACAAGGATGTTGTCATGGACATGCAAAGTTTTGGGATGCAATAAGTTTTCGGTGGATCAGTTGTTTTATCGCACGTTAAAGGAATTCTGTCGATAATTTGCCATTGACTGGACATTATTTTTAACAGAGGAATATAAAAAAAGTCGTTCTCCATTATTTTTTCAAGTGAATGTAGAAGAAAGATTTCAATCCAGCGTCGATGTGCAAAACGCACGGACACAATGTGGCGATAATCTTGGAAGTTTTGGATTCGACATTCAGCCTAGCTGTAATATATAAAGAAAAGAACTAAGGTGACGTCTTTGTTTATTTTCTAGCCCGACTTCATATCACTATTACACATAATGATGTAGATCATACTGTAGTCCTAAACAGGTCAGGACAAAGGTCCTACTGAACAGTTTCTGTTTTGGGATGTTACGTTCACAGGCACTGTTTTATTACTGCTTTGGGTAGATAGATTTGATGTCTTTCGCATTTCCTAAGCGTTTAACTAAAAGGTGTGTCATTGTTTTGTGATACAGTCGCCTACGTATAGTTTCCATTATGAACAGATTGCAGTTGTCCAATGGCAATATAATTACTTTTTTAAGGTTTTAAGCCAAAGCATATTATGCCGTTTGTGCAGAAGATTGTAGATTATGTTAGGATTTTTGATTTTAGCCTATCAAGATTTTAGTTTTTTGCATGCGCCATTTTCATTAAGGGCCTCGAAGTGGTAACACTCATGGATTTAAAAATTGGTTTTATGGACCCCCATCTCTCACTTTTTGTTGTAGGTTATCATATAGGTAGGCTGAAATTCCTTTTCTTTTTTCTCTGACTAAAAATGTAAATATGCAT
This sequence comes from Aphredoderus sayanus, assembly GCA_027564795.1. Classification (NCBI taxonomy): domain Eukaryota; kingdom Metazoa; phylum Chordata; class Actinopteri; order Percopsiformes; family Aphredoderidae; genus Aphredoderus; species Aphredoderus sayanus. The sequence continues at coordinate 4,150,197 of JAODUG010000022.1, read as the reverse complement.
AATTATGTAAAATAATGATTTGCAGTGCCTAAATCAATCTCGCGCGAAACATTGTCCTATGGGGGTAACCTATAAGCGCGGCACACCTTCAGTGAGAATTTAATGGACGTTATGGACTCAGCTTTTAGTATTTATAATTTATATGGATTCCTCTTCAGTAAAGTGCAGATGCATAATAAATATCCAACAGTTTACACACCACCTTGGCTTTCAACACCCCTTAACTGTGAAAAACTTCAAGGCCTGTTTTTTTTAACTGCCATACTGGAGAACAAATGCTTTGTTAAGGGACTGGTTGAAAAAAATAAAGAGAAAATGATTAGTTTTGTTTTTTGACAAAAAAAAGAAAATGTATTTCTCATGCATCAGATTATGTACCCTACTTGCAGAGCTATAATATAGTCTTGACATATGCAATGCCAGTATTTGTGGTCTAAATTGAGAACAGAGACATTATACTTTACAGAGCAGGTGTGCAGATTCGGACATCATTCCTCCCTGTCAAAAAAAACTATACATCTCCTCTAAGGCTTCCTCTGTGATCACAGAGAAGAGAATGCTTTGCTCTCCCTTTCTTCTCATTTTGGCTCATATTTCTTATGGGCTGGGGCTCTGGGTAATAATAGTTCATACCTTTTTTTCTTCTTTGTCCAGATTTAGATCTCTGTAGGGCAAGCCCGCATGGTTGTTACCATGACAGCATCTGGAACCCTACTCCTGCTGTTGGCCCTCTGTGTTTACAGTGGTGTGAGTTTCCAGCAGTCTGCGCCCAGGGTTCGCCTGTCCTTCAAAGGTGAGTTATACAAGCAAACTACTACACCTCTCTACTGTAGGTTGGAGTTGTCACAATATACTCTTTCACACTTAGTGACGCAGCCACGCACAACTGCATGCATGCACACACACACACACACACACGCGCACACACACACACACACGCACACGCACACGCACACACACACACACACACACACACACACACACACACACACACTAGATATCCTCTGTATACATGCATATAGGCTGTCATATTTCCTGTCTCACGTCAAACCGTGCACAACAGAAGACAAAAGGTGGATGTACCATGTGGCTGCTTGAAGCCTTTCCAGAGAATTTTACCCCACACTATAATACCCACACACCAGACCGGACATCAGTTACATCTAACTGATGTCCCCACAAGGGGAACACATGGAATTTGATTATACTGTAGGTGCAAATGTCCATATATATATATAATTGTTTTATTTTATTTATGTTACAAATACAGTACATGAAGGACGCCATTAATCAAAACATTGTCAAATGAGTAGTTATTTCTTAAACCTTATGTAATTTCAAACATAGTTACAAAGTGCTGAACAAAACCAAAACAATACCACATACAGAAGACAATAATTGAAACAATATCAAATAAAACAGGAATACACAAATAAAACAATAAAACAAGATCAAAGTAAAATGGAAGTAAAATAATATATATTAAAGCTACATACATAATTAAATTGATCTAAGGCCTGCTTATGAAAATATGTTTTTAGTAGTGATTTAAAAGAGGAAACTGAGTTTGCTGACTAAGCTCCTGAGGTTCCATAGTTGTTGTGGCTTTAACACAGAACGCCCTGTAACCTTTTGTAGCCAGGCGGGCTGTAGGAACTTTTTAAAGGGTCATGCCTGAGGAGTGTAGGCAGCAACTAGTTTTATATGGCACAAATCAATCCATTATATATATATATATATATATATATATATATATATATATA
>JAODUG010000022.1:4126500-4148334 GCA_027564795.1 Aphredoderus sayanus | reverse complement strand
CACACACACACACACACACACACACACACACACTAAAGTGCAGGTGTGGCCTGCCTGGCTATGAAAACAAATGGAGGAGCTCAGATTACAACACACAATGAGTGTGACATCATTCCCTGCAACTGACCTATCTTGAAGCCCTGCCCATCACAAGCACATAAGCCAATTACAGTACCAGCTGCACTTGGACAACTTGATCTTAGAAATGTATAGACCTGCATCATACATTTAGATTTTTCTCTGGTTCTATGAGATTTAATGCAGATGTGCATGGGGTAGATGGTGATGCAACACTGATACAAAGTATCCTGATACAGCAGTGAGGTTATTTTTTCCCCACTTCCCAAACCAAACCAAAACTGAGCTTTAACTGTGGATTAAGCTGTGACAGAGAGTGTCAACTCAGTCAAAGAAGACAAACAAGGATGTTTACATTTGGTCTAAGGTAAGGTAACATTGTGTATAATAAAGGGCTAGGTGTGAGTCACTATGCAACAAACAAAAATACATTTTAATTTGCTAGTTAGGCCTAGATAAAGTTAGCTAATTGCCTTGAACGTTAACACAAATTAACTATGTTAACCATCTTAAGATTTTAGATGATTTCAGATGACTTTCTGTAATTAGATGTCACACTAAGCACACCAGCAGACCAAAACAAATTCCTCAAAACCAACCAACCAATCCCACATTAGGCAGTCTCACTTTTTCCAGTAAAAATGTATGTTTTGTTTGAATGAACTCCACTCATTACATTCAACAGTATACAACTATACACTGCTTTCCCAGAAAACTTAGAGACTTTTCTGTGAGCTAAAGCCACATAAAGCGTTCATGACATTAAATGCTTTACATAACCAATGTTGTCAGAGGAATTACATTAAGCTAATCTGCTCTACAAATGTGGCATGGAGATAGGCTGGAAAATAGCTTGGTTCTGGACTGCCACTGGGTCAAGGGATTCTTTTCCCCAGAACTGTTAGGTCATGCTGCTGTCTGGGTTTTCACATCTGACCCCCAAGGGCACACTCACATTCTGTTGCCTCATTCCTAAGGAGGTTCACACGAAACTTGATTCATTTTAGATATTTCTACGCCATTCTTGAAATGAGCGCACTCGGGACAATTGTGTTAAGAGCCTTTTGCTATCACCAATAGCACAGATAAGGCAAACATTTAATTTATAAAAGCCACAAATTCTTAAATACTAGATGAGTACAACCATAGTCCCAAGGAACAAGGAAATCTTAGCTATGTCAAACCACATTCCAATGGCCCACAACCAATATACATAGCCAAAAAGGCATAGACTAATGTCAGGAAAACATTAAACCAATATTGGCTCTGTAACTACTCTTCATTAATTTATTTTGTAAATTTTTCATTTTTATTTACATTTATTTTATAATGGAAAAGCAAGGCAAACCTGTTTTTAGATACTTTGCATTATGATTATATTTTAGAAATGTGAGCAGGTAAACTTACTTTCAATAGTGGATAAGAGTAATCCTAATGCTTTTAAAGTATGCTTACAGTATGTACTGTACACTTCCACATTATCCCACCTTTCCCACAGTGATTACACAGACTACCGGTACTCCAGACATATTAATATGTTAGTTTCCCAGTATCATTATAACTGAAAACAATAGTCTATATACATAAACAACCATAAAGAGTAAGCAATCACAGATTCAAGGATAGTACACATTCAGCACAATATTAATTACTGTCCTTTAGTGTGTAGCACATGGCTCGTCTGATGCAAGATCAGCTCCCTATTGACAGTTAGCCCTGCCCCTTTCCAACTGCTATAACCATAAGAAACTTACCGTGTAAGTCAAAGGCTAGTGGTTGTTTCCCAAAAGTTTATGTTTTCTTAAAGGACCTATTAACAGAATAGGTCATCAAGGAACTTAAATAATTTCCTTAATGTATATTCAGCGTCCCTCTGTAAGCTCCTTGGAACTATAAGATTGAGGAGGGGAGGAGAATGAGATCAGGGAGGGAGAGGTGGAACACATCCATTAACCCTTTGTTTAACTAGTTAGTCAGGCTTATTCAAATGCCAATGGTTACAGACATGTTTACATGTAGTGTCTGGTTTTACATTCATGAGTGTCCAATCTTTGTTGCAATAAAAGCTTTAAACAGTAAAAACTAAATATTGAGATAGCTTGTACTTTTACAGTATATAATAATTGTGTTGTAAATCCAGGAGAAAGATAGATGGTGCTGCTATTGATTAGGTTACTTAGGGTCACAAGGGGTGGACATGCCTGGATACTTATCCACAATTACATCCTGCTGCAAGTCACTGTGAAGATAATTAGCTTAAGAGATAAGTTATTTTTTAAGATTGTTTGCATGTGAGTCTGCTTACTGGTAAGACTGCAAATATCAAACATGCTAATAACGTGCACTGTGCTTTGACATACGTAACCAATTAGGCATATGTAAGAGCGTCTGCTCTCTATGCGTGGGAGCCAGGTTCGCGTCCCAGTCGGAACTGGGAACTGACCCGGCTACACTGGTGCCGTGACCTAGATGAGAGTGAGGTTTAGGGGGTGAGTGTAACGGTGGCCAGCTGGTAACTGCGCCGTAAGTTAAACCCTCTCTCAAACACCTCAAAAGAACGCTCTGGCGACGCATGCTAAAGCCCATTGCATTTTAGCGTGTCTTGAAAAAGCGTCAGCTCTCTATTAGTGGGGGAGCCGAGGCCGCGTCCCGGTCAGAACGGAACCCGTTACACATACATGGCTAGTAGGCATGAGAGGATTACCAAAGCTAAGTATATCGAAGCTTATTAATATACTGAAGCAAATAAACAACAGTTAGGCATCTAAATCACAGTATATTATGGAGCTATATTCTAATGTTTCATTCACGGTATTATACCGTGATTTGGATATACATAATTTTAATATAATGCATACATACAATAGAATACAGTTAAAGTACATCGTTTAAACAAAGGGTGCATTTCAAACAGTTCTCCACAATCACTTATCTGCAGAATGTACATTTCTGTTAACTGGATGTTTATCTCTAAGTGTGAGGTATATCTGTATACCCCAGAAACACCCTTCACTATCTCAACTTAACACAATACAGTCTCAAATAAATATATTTTAGGCTTGTAAAAAATGAAATAAAGCACCTTCAAGGATATAGTCATGGAATTTGCAATGCATCAACAAAGAACAACTTTGGATTTGGAATTTAATTTGTGGTTAAGAGAACCTCAAATGTTTTTGCTGCTCTAGATGTTAAGGCCTCTGGCCTCAAAGTACAGTAAAGACCTCAGTCTCAGTGACACGTATTCAGTATTCATTCACAAACATTTAAAGAATCTTTTGACATGCTAGTATAAGATTCTGACAGCATTACATACCTTATGAAAAATATTGACAGATATAATTGTGTTTTGGTTACGTAAACATTTATTTTAACCTTTCACTTCTATTTGTATCTCGTTAAAGTTTTAATAAATGGCCAGTATTTTCAGGATATTCAAAAAGTCAAACTTGTATTTATAGAATTAATTGTAATTTTTGTTTTAAATATCTATATACTGTATCATATAGATGCTGCCAAAATGTTAATGAAGACACCATTAGGTTTAGTTCTGTATAACTGTATAACCTGATACAATACAGTAGGATTAGACACAGTCCATTTAGATAAAAACAAATAAGAAAAGATACCACCTTTTGGAACTCACACATGCAAAAGAAAACCACCATCATCATGCACATGCATGAGAAAACAACCGTCACATTGCTCACGTAGATTAGTGGAAAGGTAAACCGACAAACATCTGTACTCACCACTCCACAAAGCTTAGTCATAAGTGATGTATTACTGTACTGTTGGGGCTCAATCTCCTGTTATCTTGATGTCTGGATCACTTTTCTTAGACCTGTCTTTTCTGCGGGTATGCAAAAGCAAATGGAGTTGATAGAGGAGAGATGTGCAGGAAGAGGAAGGTAGCAATTACAGGCCGAAAAGATTTCCTGCCATGTCACAATCTAAACTACCCCACATTCTATACAGCAAACCAGGAGAGGTGCTGCATGAAATATCCTTATTGTCAGCATTTATCTTGAACTAATTTCAGGAAAGCTGAAGCATACATATACTGTCAGATGATTTATAAAAAAGCAATGTAATGTTAAAGCTGTGCAGTGTCTTGATATAATAGGCTGTCCTTCTTGACCTACATGACTATAATGTAATATTGTGCACTCATGCAGTAATGGTGATACCAGGCCTGTGGCTGGTGTTTCTCAAGTAGTCTAGCAAAGCCAGCCTTTAGTAGGAGTTGCTTCCCTGACAAAATATTCAAAAAGGAAGAGGCTGGGACTAAGTGTCAGGTTACTTCTCATTTGTGCACAAATACTATTGGTAATCACCTCTGTACTACTGCCCCCTTGTGGGGACAATAACTATATATTAGAATGAGAAAGGATCAGAACTTCAAATATATGGAAAATGTCTTTTTATTTTAAAATTAAACCAAATTACATGAAACGTCAAGAAAATTAAAATAGCATTTTGAGCACTAGTAATACATGAGAGCTAATAACTTTCCTGTATGAGTCCATGAGCCAGGAAAACATCTGACGCTATACAGTAAGATGTGGTCAAGTCATTTCCCCTTCTCAGCCCATGCAAAGAAGTTGCAGCGTGCCTCAGGATTAGAGGCATGGCCCTGTGGTCGGGCACAAACAAAAAACTGCCTGCCCATGTTGGGCCCTTCCTTCCTGACAGTGCGAAGCACACACGGCTCCCGGTGCACTTTGCAGGGTGGCGGTGGGGGCGGCCCATGAAACACTGACTTCCAAAACTCTTGTGATGTCCCCTTTTTCTGAACCAAGGGTCCTACAGAGGGCCCTGAGGTCAAACATTTGGCCTCCATCTGAGTCCTTATGTCCTGATCATTTTCATTGCTGCCCCAGGATTGCTGTGTTGACACACAGGCATTGATGCCCCCTGTCCCTTTATTGTTATTCTCTGTGTGTAAGGAAACCTCTTCCCTAGAGTCTTGCCCATTTTCTGCATTTATTCCAAAGAGTCTTTCACACTGACTGACAGGAGCTTCTGTTGCTGGAACTGCATTAACAGGCTTGGGTTTGAAAAATGCAAGAAGATTTCCCTGAGGCTTCGAGGAAGTCTTCGAGGAAGTCTTCACCACCCTACTCTTTTTCCCCTTTGGTACAACAGGATCCACTGCTAATGTCCGCCTTCTTCCAGAAATGTTTGCTGCCTCAACAGGGATGACATTCTCTAGCCTCTCCTCCATCTCTTGAGATCCTGGCAATTGATGCCTGTGTTCATTTTCAACTGAAGTTTGGCCAAGTTTAACCAGAAAGCGGGAGAGTTTCTGCTGCCTACCGGCAAACTCTGGCAGGTGGCAAGTGCAGAGAGGAGGAGGCTTGCTGCTGGGCAGGAGACAGCAGCTGAGTTGTCCCCAAACAGGGCAGTGGTCTGACCCCTCCACCTCTGGCATGATGTCTGCTGCCACAAACTGCTGCTTGGCTAATAGCAGGTCAGCAAATATATAGTCAATGCGTGTTCCATAGTTGGTTTGCCGGGCTCCGGTGAGCGTGGACCAGCAGGTGAAGGCGTTGGTTCGACTGGGGTGGAAGTAGCGGAAGGTGTCCATGAATTTTCCATTGTGAATGGGTTCTGCTGAATACACCACATTCTCTTCTTCTACATCATCCCTCCTTTGTCCGTGATCATCATTGCACAAAAACACATTCAGCCATTTTCTTCCAGGGTTTTCCTCAAAATTCTCCTAAATTGTAAAAAATAATAGGCAGTCATTCAGTTAACTATTAATACAAATTGGTTTAGACAACTAAATGTAGTTGCAAGACAAGTTCAGCATAATTAATTAAACCCACAAAAAACATTGGTTTTGTATTTGGCTACTAATCACAGATTATGTTTATCACATAATTGTATGTTCATTTTTGTGGTGGCCTGACCCGAATAAGCAAAAGCAATAGTATCACCCTTCATGGCTCTTGAATGCTGCGTCATTTAATACAACAACACGTTAATGGCTGGGTTTAAAGGTTTAAAAGAAACAAGACGAGAATATATATTTACTTACAATTTCATTGGGGTCACAGTGATCTATGGGCCGGTGAGATGTATTCACATCTCCTAAAACAATAACATGACTGAAAGATAAAGAAAAGTAATATTCAAATTTACACTTAAAAGTAAGAAGGATGTGCTTTGCAAAGTTTTCTGGGACAATCTGAGATTTTGTTTTCTCAGAGACTCTCACCTTCCAGATACCAGTATTGCCTCAGCTCTGGCCTGAAGCAACTTGTAGAACTGCAGTTTAAACCGTTTCCTCTCAGGCTTTTCAGGGTCAGCTCGTGGGCAGTACACATTAATCACAGTAAGTGTTTGTATCTTGTTCTGAAACCTTTGGAAAAAAATATACACACTGTTATATATGGGTAAGCAAAGCACACAACCATTGGGTATGACATTTAAAATATGTATCCTATTACATGATTTGGTGCTGTGTAAGGACAGCCCGTCCTTCATTGTCCAAAAGCTGCAACTCTTCAACAGAGAAATCGGTATGATCACCATAGCATCCCACAGCTCCTTGGTGGTTAGTCAGCAAACCTGTAAGACCTTCCTCTGCAGCGAAAGGAGTTGCACTTTCCTTACAGTAGGTAGCCACCCCTATAAATGTGAGGGAATTTAAATAATTTAAATGTGAACAAGATGGCTGGGGGCATTATTGATTTCTGCTAAAATAAAATAACCTCCTTAAGATAAAATGTATATTTATCTAGCTATTGGAATCATATTTGGGGATCACTTCAAACAATGGTGTCAACCTGAATAGCCACTGCGTCCACGACTGAAGCTGTAGTAAGAGTTATAACCTTCGACAATAGCAGTTCTTTCATCGAGCAAGTCTCCTGTGTAGAATATTAGGCGTTATAGACTGAAACATTTACAAAAGCATTTTGTAAATGTTGCACATTGCACTTTCATAGATCCATCAACGTCCAGAGATCTCCACTTACTTGTCACCTTTGTCTCTTGCACACATATGATATCGGCATCCAGTGAATCAAGAGCATTTTTAATAGACCCTTTGAATGTTCTAATGCCATTTATGTTCCAAGTGACGATCTTCATGATGTGAGTGAGTGTGACACATGGATATATTATAAGAACGGTGGCTACGACAATAATCTGACATCGTGCACATGCGGAAGTAAATAGGAAATTCGTACAGTACGAGCGGATGTATCAGGAGTAATGTTTCAGCATTTGCTTATTTATCTTTGTATATTTGTTTGAAAGAAATGTGTTAATTTTTTACAGCGTATTAATGTATCAGGCCATACACATGTAATTAAGAGACTGGGTCAAATATTGTGTCCAATTCTTGAGGAAGTTGCGTAGTGTGGTTGCTAGAGGGGGTAGTTGTTCTTGGATTTGGGCGCGCTTTTGACTCGCGTCTTGAAATGTGTGGTACGGAAACTGTATCCCCCGACATAATCGATTTGAATTGCTTTTCATAACTGATTTTGTATTATCCTAAAAGAGTCTTATCGAATCAACAAATCGAATCAACAATTTGAATATACTCTTCAATTGGTTAGCATTTTTTTAAATACGTACGTTGAGATTGAGAGTTCCATTGAAGGAAAATATAAATTTCCTCAAAAGGATACATTTCGCCACGACACTGTCAACGAACGAAGGGACCAAGGGGGAGGAGGGGAGGATATGTAACCCGGCCCGGTTGTCACAGGCATCTTGTATTACAGTACAACCGGCAGTGGCGAGCTAGTTGAAGGAACAACTCGATTCACGATTACCGCACTGCCAGTTGACGTTTCTTCAACAGAGAGCAAAGGTTAGTGATTTGGCTATCCGGTAAAGGTCGATAATTAGCCTAGCTTTCTAAACACACGATACTGAGTTGAGAATTCAGCTACTGTAAACAGCTTTCTATCACTTCCAGCTGAAGACGGGTACACATTATTTTATCCATGCTACCAGTAGGCCAAAGCTACCGTTTTGTACACTACTGTACCTAATGTATATCTGCACTCGCTAATATGGCGTTGGCTAACGCTATTGTACAGTATTGTAATGTCAGTCCACATAGCCCGGTGTCCAGTGGAGTCGACTGGACATTAGGACACCGGAGGACTCCACCCCAACCAGATAACATGGTTGATAAACCCAGCACCTCGAAGTAATGCATCCGGCTAACCGGTTTCTTTGAACTCATTAGGATTTAAAAACCGTTGACTAAGTGCGTAAATTAGTAACTCATTCGCTTTTTGTAGCCATTACATTTACACGCATCGGAGATCTGTGACCCGACTGACTGGGTGCCGATTATTTATTGTCGCGGATCCATAAATGGCGATGTATTGATGGAGTAACGTACTATACTGTTACAGCTACTCTAGGTACTGTACCGTAGCTACTGTAATTAGCTGACAGTAGGCTACAGTATCGCTTGGGACCGTATCATTTGGGCCAGCACGACCATCGGTTATGACCATGTTAACGTACAGCTACAGTACCGTACTTAGTATACGACTGCTGAAGGGACGACAGTACTGGTACTAGTATAGGGATACCGGTACTGTACTGTACGGTAACAGTAATATTTTGCTGACAGAATACAACGTTGTACTGTTTGTAATATGTTTCTATCGATAATATATCATATGTCGATACTATATCAGTACTGTACGGAGTTTGAATTGCTTGACCGTTTAATGCACGTAAACACTCAGCTATATACCGTATTGTGATTTATATTTGTCCTTTATTCTCTCCTTTACAGTAGCGGAGGAGTAATGATACGTAAAAGCTAAAGAAGAGGAGGAATATCAGTAGACAAGAATGCTGGAAGTGAACGCAGAGGTGGAGGGAGAAAGGGACGTAGAGATGGGGAGTATAGATCTGAAGGCTGAAGTGGTTCGACTGACTTTGGAGCTACAAGAGGCCACAGAGGAGAAGCTACAAGCTGCCCGTTATGGCCTGGTGGTGTTGGAGGAGAGTGCTGCCCTCAAGACAAAACATAGACAGCTGGAAGAAGAGCATGAGGCCCTCAGACTGGAACTACAGCAGCTCAAAGAGGTAAGACGACCAGTTGAGCATTTCTGTATTTTCATGGTTATCAATATACATTATATTAAACATATATAGCTATTAGATTGAATATTTATTTGAACAATTTCAATTGTACAATTTGTTATTTTGTCTTTTTCCTTATATCACATTGTTTTAATGATGCACTATGTACATGAGATGAACATCTGCTAGAAAGCTGATTAGTTATGCACAAGTTGCAAACAGCAAGTTTATTAGTTAAAATAATTTTTGGTTTAGAGTTAGGCTTCTGTAATGTTAATACAGTGTGTAAGATCCTGCTGTAGTCACTGACCACTGATCAGATTAGGCACACAATAACTTTAACTTGAATACAAACCAAAAATGATCTAAGGCTAGTTTATTTATATCAATTATTTTATGTTATTTAATACCTTAAAAGTCCGGTTTGAGAAATGTCAATCTATTTAACTGAAATACTGACTGATCCAAAGAAGTCAAGTTGAGCTGAATGTATACATTAAGTATTAAGTCTATTCTGTACTGGGTGGGTAGTTACCTTGCCCTTACTTGCCAATGTACCAGTACAAATGGAAATTAATAATAGTTTAAACTCTAAAGGAATACGAATAAGCGTGTTACCCTAACAGAAGCCTAACAACAGTCATTTTACCCAAAGCCCTTATATAGTGTCTCTGATATCTGAAGTCTGTACCCAGATAACATGAATATTAATTAATAATATTGGACAAGAGTAGCTGTGTATGATTCATGCAATTGCATTTGAAGAAAGGGTTTATTTAATTATATATTGCTTATATTTAGGTCATTTTGCAGACACTAGATCCAAAACATATTTGCAGTGAGGAGTATAATTCCAAATATTTGGGGCTGAAACCCATGACCTTTTTAAACTGGGAGGCAAACACCCAAACCAGTAGACGATCCTGCTTGCATTGGCTATCAAATTACAAGTCGTAATACTGAGGCCATAAACTAGATCAGCAGCTATTAATTCTTTATGGTGTACCTTTTAATGTATATTACTAAATATATGAAAACACCCACCACATTTTTATGTTTTTCACTCCACATTCTGCTACTTTCTGCTAATCATTCATCTAGTGGTAAGGCTTCAGAGCCAGTTTTCCACTTGTAATTGTATATGTTGATTGCATCACAAAGTGGATATTGTAAGATTCAGGACCAGTTAGTCAGGCTCTCAGTCTCAAGCCTTTTACTGAGCACATTTTACAGATACTTTACCGGTATGTTCATTCTGTTGACTATGGATCAGTCTTGGCTTTTCTCATGAACATCATGGCATTCATGCTTGGATGTGTGCTTTAGGTTGTCAGGCTTTACATTATATACGTAGGGGTACATTGATTGACAGGCTAGTGACTGGATCTGGCTGTTTTTCACATTGATGGGCTTTGACCAGTGATCGGCTGATCAATCACGAATTCTTAAAAGCTGTTTATTTGATAGAAATTACATTTCCAATGTATTATATCTTCTATTTTGTCATTTTTAATTGTGTTATTTTGCAGTTTTTTAAATCTGAAAGAAAGAAAGGTTGGTAATGCAACATTTAGTTTCTATCTGTTTTACATAAATAATGTATGCAGTACATGATGACATGTACATGGTAGCCTACATGTTCATTTTGCATAGCTCTTTATATGGCAATATCAGCAGACAGTCATGGAGGCCAAATAGCAAGGGCATATTTTTGTCTAGGGCATTTGTAATGCCAAATGCCTGCTCATGCTCTCAGCATCTCAGCCAAATGTAATTTATAAACTCAATTTGTGAAGATTTCATAGGCAAAGAGGAAATGCAACAATACTTAGGAAATCTTGGTGCTGATGATTTTAATGGCAAAAAGGGTTGCAGTGTTCATGCATGAGTCTAATGAATTTCAGTTGTACTAAATTCAGCTTGTTGTTTGTTGTTAGCAAGGTTCTAAGCAAGGTTCTAAGCAAGGTTCTATTTGCTTTTCCTTTTATGGTTGCAATTCATACATTGAATTAGATGGTTATTAATTTGCTATATAAAAATATAAAACATTTCTTTGACCAGCTGCATCTTTGCAAATTAGTCAGCCCAGTAAATATAGGGTTTCTGATACCAGTTGACATTGTGTGTGTGTGTGTGTGTGTTTGTGTGTGTGTGTAGGCATTTGCAGATTCTGTGAGCAGCCAGAAGCGTGCAGCTGCAGATGGAGAATGCCGGGAGGAAAATCTGCTGCAGGAGACAGCTACCAAGGAGGCTGCCATGGCAACGCGCATAGACGAAGTACAGGCGGAAGTGAAGCAGGCGCGCCTTGCTCTGGGCAATGCTCACGCTGAAATCGATAGGCTGGGGGTCCTCACTACGCAGCTGAAGAAGGTATAGATTACATTACAGTTGTCTTTTCATACTTGCAGTCACTGAGATTCTGTAGTTCTGCTATAATACAAGCCCAAGCACCACATCGCTGCTTGTTGCACTGTTACACAACTAATATAGCAAGTTGCAGTAAAGGCCAATATATAGTTGGGCCAAGTTCTAGTTTGAGAAGCCTTTCTCCAAAATATATACAGTAGTAAGTACAGAATACATAACTTGCAGCAAGTATGTCTGCTTGACATACTGCTGTGCTCTCCAGGGCTAAAATAAAAATATCTATAAGCAATATGTTCATGTCTCTAAATCACAGCTATTAGTTGGTTCAACGAACTGAGAGAGACAAGCTAATTATTGTCTCTTCTTCATCTCTGTTTTCCAGGAGTGTGAGTGTCTGGAGGCGGAGAAGGGCCATCTGAGGGATGAGATGAAGGAGTATAAGGTGCGAGAGCTGCGCCAGTTGCAGGACAACGGCGAGCTGGAGGAGGAAAACATCTCCCTACAGAAGCAAGTGTCTGTACTCAAGGAGAACCAGGTCAGCCGCTGCTCAAACCGCAAGGTCAATGACGAGGCCCACATAGCCATGCCATTGTTATTATTACAATTACTCCATATTTCTACTGAAATACTATAATTTATTAGATGTGTGAAATACAGGCTTTGAATACTTTACCATTTAACAGGAGGAATTAATCAATATTTAATATCTGCATGTTGTGCTGCATTGAAAATCCAGCGAATGCATTCTGTTCATATTTTTGAGCATACTGCATGAGAGTGTGACCCAGTGAGGTTTTGTCTTGTGGGTGGTAATTTTTTTTTCACTGAGAAAATAGGGAAGTAGGCATGCACAACTCCCATTGTTTGTGTCTGAGGGTGTTGGGCAAGTGCTGTTGAGTCTTGTCTGGTATCCATGTCACGTGCACTGTAACACAAGCACAAGGGGTTAGTGGAGACCCTGTTATGTTTTGTTGTTGGGAGGGGCAGAATTAAGTATTTTACACATGGGAGAGAAACAATTTTATAAAAATGTTTATATTGATTTTAGTTCTTTGTAAAATTAGTTTAGTTTCTAGTATAAATAGCCAAATAACATGGTGTATGTTTGCTGGATATTGTGGACTACATATGTCAATTCCTGGTGGTGAGTTTCTCATTGAAATGTTATCAGTGACATTAGCCTAGGAGTCATTTAAGGAGTGCATCAGCAAGGGCTTGCAGATAGTCATGCAAGTTCAAGCATTGAACATTTGCATGGAATGGTGCAACATGTACCATATCCACGCTCGGCTACATATTCTATTTACCGCTTCATCTCCTCACTAAGCGACAGTACTGTAAACTGTTTAGAGCTAGCATCAAATCCCCCATGTGTATATTTTCCAAAGTATGTGCTCATCTGCCAAGCAAGTTACTTTCAAACTCGCCATGACCATTTCTAAGCAGTGCTATGTTTAGGAAGCTCAATATTTATGTTTTAGCATGCTTAATAATAAAAAATACCTGATCTTAATAAATTCAGTATTTAAAAAAAAAATGGTCCAAGTGATGATCATCACATCAAGTAACACACTTGCTTTATAAGTGTATATAGTTACAGTTCCTCTAGAACTATAGTGCTTCTAGAACCGGTAATTTTCCGCATTACCTGCATGGGTAATTCTGGACACAGATCCCCTTTAAATTATATGTTGTTGTTATTTTGTCGAATTTTCAGTTAACATGAATAAGCTCTGTCTGGTCTTGCTTACAGGTAGAGTTTGAGACGGTGAAGCTGGAGCTCACTCAAAAGGATGAGGAGCAGGATGAGCTGCGGGCACAGCTGGACGAGGCGGAGCGGCTGAGGGAGATAGCAGAGCGGCAGCTGGATGAGGCCCTGGAGGCCCTGAAGGAGGAGAGGGAGCAGAAGAACAGCCTGAGGAGGAAGCTCTCCGCCCTGGACATGGACCCCTACGCAGTGGGGAACCTGGAGCTCCATCTAGAGCAGCTGGACTCCAGCCAGGAGGGGGGCCAGGGAGGAGAGGGCGCGGGAGAGGACCAGGACAGCGGCTATAATAATGGCCCTGGTTCTGCTCCCGATTCTGCTCAGCCTCCCCCCTTGGAGGGCTCTAAAACCAACGGCCTCATCCAGCGCCACTCCACCCCACGGAACAGTGACGTGTTTCTACGTCCCACCTCTGGGCTGGTGTCTGACCTGCTGAGTGAACTACACTTCTCAGACAGCCAGAAGCTCAGGCAGCAGCTCCTGCAGGTAGGGCCTACTGAGTAGAAGCCCCCTCCCCCCATCCCATCCCAATAACCCCTTAGCTTGCAATTGGGAAAACTACTAAACAAATCATCACTTTCTAGTGCCTAGAGTACTAGGACATCTAATGGATCATTATCTGGATCAGAAAATGAGTCTGAATGAGTCATTTTCAGAGGAAGATTATTATGCCACAATACAGCCACTCACTTCCCATTTTAAAAACTATTATCACCTCATGAATCACAACTCATGAATCAATAAAAACACTTCCTCACTTCCTCTGCACATCGAAGTGGGTGGTGGATGTGAGAAGTTTTAATTTTTTGACTTCCTGTCCTACACACCGCATCCTCTCGAGTAGTGCACCTGCTGTCTATGTTTTCAATTCATCAGCAATTTAAATGTAAAATTAAACTTAACACCGACGGGCAATAACCACAGTGCATTAGGTTGTTGGTTTGTCTTTTTTCTGGGGGAGATATATTATTCATGAAGCACTTACATAGGGGGCTAGCCAAGTTCTGCCCAGCAGATGTTGGGAGTGTAGGGAGAGAGCAGAAGTAATGCAGGACATGAATAATACATGAAGATGTCGGGCGGATACGAATGCCTTTTTTGGTTTTGCAGAAAATAAGAAACAGGAAAAGGACAGCCTGATTTTGTATGTAGATTGTAATTGTCAGCTAATATATATCCTCATTTGTTTGTCCTACCGTCCCTGTGGCCCATAGGTGGAGCGAGAGAAGGCCAGCCTGTCCAGCACAGTGGAGGAGCTCCAGATGCAGCTGGTCAAGTCCAAGCAGGCCCTGAACCAGCAGGAGGACAGGGTGGGGTCCCTGACCCAGCAGCTGGAGGCGGTCCAGGGCAGCCAGAAGTTGGGGGACTCGACGGAGAGGGGAGACGGAGGCGAGGCGGGCTACGACTACGAGCTGGACACCAGGAGCGCCGAGGTGCTAGAGGCCCGCATGCGCGCCGCCAGCGAGGAGCTGCTGCAGCTGAGGGAGGAGCTGTCCCAGGCCGGGGCGCGCTACAGCACCCTGGAGCAGCGCTGCAAGCATGAGAAGGAGCGCTGGAGAACCGAGGCCCAGGAGCTGGCCGACAAGATCCGCCAGTGCATCAAGTCCAGCAGGCAGGACCAGGAGCGAATCAACGAGCTGGAGAAGGAGATCGGGGCCACCCGCAAAGTGGCCACTGATTCGGAGGGCCACCTGAGCGTGGCCCAGGAGGAGCTGCTGGCCTTCTCCGAGGAGCTGTCCAACCTCTACCACCACATCTGCGTGTGCAACAACCTGACGCCCAAGCGCGTCACCCTGGACTACTACCGCGACGGTGCCAGGGTGAGCGGAGGAGGCCGGAGGCCACACCACCTTCACCCGGGCCACCAGGCTCCGAAGAAGCACCTCCCCAACGACGTGTTCATTTCCAAGGCCACGGCGCTGCAGTTCATGGGGGAGGTGGACGGCACTAGTGCCGACCCCCCTAGTTGCCCCGGATCCCCCACCCTGGATTTCAGGGACCCCTCCAACGTTCGCAACCTCGTTGCCGTCATCCGGTGCCAGATAAAACACCTTCAGGTAACAAAGTCCATCTTGTCGGATCAATGACCAGTAGTAGTAGACTAGAAGACTGTTTGCACTTGTACTACCCCAGAGAGTTGTAAGTGACTGTGATTACAAGGCCAGTGTTCAGATTCTCTTTGCTGAAAGGACTGAATTATATGTTGACAAAGTTTAACTCAGGCTATAAACACAATTTCTTTCATTTTCCTTTGGAACTGAGGAATGTCTGCAGTGGCCCTACATTTGATATATTGTGGTTACACAAGTTCAGTTTTGTTATTGGATTAAATTGATTTAAATTTGACTTGTTTCTTCTGTGATTATAGACTGTTTACACTGATTACAAAACCAATATTGACATGTAAAGTGATAATGCTGAAAGTCAATTTTAATGCTGGAAATGTGTCTAACCCAGATCTGACATGCTAACGTGAGTGTGCTTCCTCAGGTGGCAGTGGACCTGTGTCGCCAGAGGGGAGCACTGCCCTGCTCGGCGTACAACCACAATGGGGAGTCTGAGCGCGATGCTGAGACCCTCATAGAGGAAGTGCTGAAACTGAAGTCTCTCCTCAGCACCAAGAGAGAGCAGATCGCAACGCTCAGGACGGTCCTGAAGGCTAACAAGCAGGTAGAGCAGCGTGTCTGCTTCATGCTTGGCTTCTGTGGCAGCACTCCTGTGCCAACAACAATGTCTGTTGGCCATATGCTGTTCTCCCTCTTTCATCTCTTGGCACTGTTCTAAGGCGTTGGTTTTTATGTGCGCACAGCCTTGGGTTTATCAAATGAAAGTGTTTCTATTTTAGATACTTTCTGTTTTGGAATGCAGTCAGCCTCACATATGACTAACCTCAGTGAACCCCACCCCTCCCTAGTTTATAATATAAATTAGCAGTATAAGCTGACCTGCATACATTTTTTTTAAATATAAATTAGGTTTGATTTAATTTAATTATATAATATATAAAAAAAAAAAAAATAATAATAATAATAATAATAATAATAATAATAATAATAATAATAATAAAATATAAAAGTAATCATAATGTGGCATGGTTGACCTATACATCGTAGGTTGTCTGTGTCTGGCTGTGTAGACAGCCCCTAGGACTCTCCATGGGCTTGCAGCTTTAGCGGGGTGTGATGATGCCACTGCCCCCCCTATGCGAGTGACCTACTTCAGTCATCTCCTTCACTGACACTTCATTTTTTATACACATACACACATCATAATTTGTTTTGACTGGGCCATGCATACACTGGTTACTTCTTCAAATCTAGTATATGAGTGTCTTGCCGTTGCACTTGCACTTGCACTCTTCAGTAAGACCTCTCTTGAGATAGTGTTTTGTCAACCGACAACCTCTAATTAGAATGGAGATTGTTGCCTATGCCATTGCCTCTTTATTCAGACAAATGTTACCCTGTCCCTTGTAGCCTCTCTCCACAATCCTATTATGTGAGCTAGATTTGTGTTTGCTCTTGGCAGCGTGTAATGTGTCTGTATTTGTTGGCATTGCTTCAGTCTGCAGAGTTGGCCCTATCCAACCTGAAGACCAAGTATGAGACAGAGAAGAGCATGGTGTCAGAGACTATGATGAAGCTGAGGAACGAGCTCAAAGCCCTTAAAGAGGATGCCGCCACCTTCTCCTCACTCCGTGTCATGTTCGCCAGCCGGTAAGATGTCCCAGGTTATGCCAGCACACATCACTGGAATAGGGCACACCCCCAAAAAGGCAAGCAATGAACCACTACTGTTTAATAGCTTGACATAGCGGCTTTAGACCCCCATAGGACCCCCACCAGGGGTAGAGGAGAATTTAGGACTAATTAAATGTTACCCATAGTAAGTGATAAATAATGTTGCGAAGTAAATGAATGTAGTCTTGTGACATGGTGTGCCTTTCCTTTGCCTTAAGCTGAAACAAACTGACATTCCTAGCACTGACATTTACCTTGCATTCTTCATGCTTAGTAGCATTGGCTTCGTCGTTGCATAACAGTGTCTGCTACTAGTGCTATCTAATGAGCTTATCAACCTTCTAACCAAGGCCTCTGAACAGTCAATTGGCTCAGATTAGGTACAGCATGCTTTGCCCTGTGTCTTTGTTTGTGTGTGCATATGTACACGTGTGTTCCCGCTCTTACTTTCAGTCTTGAGGTGGGCTTAGTGGTCAGAATGCTGACCACATGTTCTCACATGGGCTCTTGCATGTTTGCAGAGGAGTCTTTGTGTTTAATGGGTGTGTGGCAATGTATGCTCATTACCTGCAGGTTACCTTTTGGCTGTAAGGTTTGTTGGTAACCTTTAGGTGATTTGTTTTGCATTGCAAGCACACCGTGTGTCACAGGGCAGGGGGTTAGTAACAGGAAGACCTCCCAACAGTGACGCATTAGACTTGGACTTCACCAGACAGTTATGAGCTGGCATTTGATTACCCTTAAGAAGGATTGGAACAGAGACCTTGAGGGCAAGGACTCTTCAGGAGAAGATTAATGCCTTGAAAAATAACCTCTTTTTTTCTACTTGTAGTGCCATCGTGTGGAATGTCTGCACCACTGCATTTGTTTAATTGTGGGGAAATTAATAAAAGTAGTCCTTTATCCAGTACTCTTATACTTATTTCTTTGATAACTGGATCAGTGTACAGTTCTTGTCCTTATGTGTTTTTACTAATCCTATGTGCTATGTCTTTGTCACGGTCAGCTTTATTTAAAAATTTGTCTGAAAGGGATGCCCAAGCCCACAGCTCATTAGAAAACAATGGGCAGGATATGGCTCAACAGGAGAATACTATAAAAAATCCTTTAAAACAATGCTACGTCAATGGAAGAGTAGCAAAATGCACAATGAGCAGCGAGACTCTTGTTGTTTTGTGTTGAGTGTGTCGTCTGTGTGTGAGTGTGTGTGTGTGTTGGTGTTGTTTTGCACTAACGCGCCTTGTCCTCGTCGGTGCCTGTTGTGGATGTGTGACCTCTCAGGTGTGACCAGTACGTCTCCCAGCTGGACGAGATGCAGCGGCAGCTGGCTGCGGCGGAGGACGAGAAGAAGACGCTGAACTCCCTGCTGCGCATGGCCATCCAGCAGAAGCTGGCCCTCACGCAGCGCCTAGAGGACCTGGAGGCCCCGCTGTCCCCGCGCAGCTTGAACAGCAGCCCCCGCCGCTCCCGGGCCAAGGAGCTGGCGGCCAAGTCCGGCAGGGCTTCCCGGAGCCCCCGCAGCAGCCCCGCGCGGCCCCCGATGAGGAGCAGCCCGCGTGGCAGCCCCGTCCTCAGCGGTGGGGGCGTGCCCACCATGGCCACGCACCACCTCCGGGCCTTGACCAGAAGCCTCAACACAAGCCCCGTAAGCTCCCCGTCTCGCTGTCCCGGTTCCCCTGTCCACACGGGAGGCCGGCCTCCACCAGGCAGTGCTCTCCCGCGTGACGCCACCTTTATTAGATGCCGCAGCACCAGCGACGTTTTTAGTGGCGGCTTCAGCCCCGAAGAGCTGAGCAGCCTCTGTCCCCTGGCCCCTACACGTTCGGCCACCTCCCTGGGCAGTGCATTTGTGGTCAAGACCTATGAGAGAGATACAAGACAGAGCAGCGCAGGCCGCAGAGCCTCTGCCCCTGCACGCCAAGATACCTTTATCACAACTCGCATTGTGCCCTCGTCTTGCGTCAGACTCAAGCCATGTTTGTTTACTTCATCCATAGATAACCTAACCTCTTCTAAACCTCCACATGTCTGTCCTCCTGATAACTTTGTTGACATGCAGGGTGAAAGTATAGCAGGCCCGAACCCTAGGTTAAAGGCAAACCTAGAGGTTTCTGTTAGAAAGAAACAACACTTGGTTCACAGGTCTGGTTCAGTACAAGGTGCGTCTACCAGCCAATCTAGATCTAAGCCTGACTCGGCATCTTTACAGTTCACTGCTAAATCTGCAGCCATTGCTGTTCATAGTCCAGCAGCTAGCAGCAGGATTCAGTTGCCAGGGGAGAGTAGAGAGGACAGACATGCGTTTGGGTCAGCTAGTAGAGCTGCTGAGGAATCGCAGAGTAATGTCAAGAGCACTGGTGGTAAAGCTCAATCCAAACAAGCCAGGGCACGGAGCTCTCACTCTAGATCATCTCGCAGACGATGAAATACAGGCCGTAAACGTTTTATAGTCCGTAATTATAATTTGCCAGAAAACTAATATCACTGTCATAGTGTCTGACAGAAATTACTAATAAGTACACTGCAAACATTGGCTTAGAATGCCTGTGTTGCTCCAGTGATTGACACAGTTACCGTAATGCAGATTATCAGTGGAATACCACATCTCTTCCTATGGCGAACCTTGCATATAGCATGTCTATTATAGTTACGTTATTGATATTGGGACATTTTGGGCTGTATTGCCACTCCTATTTCAAGGATCTGTAGAAAATAGCCGTTTTTGTACTGTACAAAAACGTCTGTTCATTCTTTATAAAGCTAACACTAATTGGCTCGGACTCAGTTTTGCTTTAACATTGAACGCATGCCATTTAAATTAATTTTTCGTTGTCTTGATGTGCTGTATTAACCACATGACCAGTATTGTGGTTTAATTTAGTCCCATATCAACTGTTATTCTTTGATTTGATAACTAAATGTTTTCTTCTGTCTGTCTCACCCTGTCTGTGTAGCGCTGAAAAATCACTCCAAACCCCAAGTCCTCCATAAAGGACCTATCTTCGTATTGACCCTCCCCACGGCTCCCTCCTCTTTTCCTGGCCTCTGAGACATCATGTTCATCCCAGACCTGACACCACATTCCCCTCTGTAGCCCTTCAGAATGGTGGATTAACAAACCAAACCTATCCGTCTCTCATCCTGCCTTCTCTGTCCTCTCCGCTGGCAGCGGAGCCACCTGCATGCGGCCTGGAGAAGTGAGATGAAGTCCTCGTCCATGTCGCTCATTGCTCTCTGATGTGTTTGACTGTGTCACGTCCCGGATTCCTCTGGCTCCCCGGGCTCCCATTGTCAGTCTTATTTAAGGCTGTGTTGTGAAGATCCATTAACAGTATTTATGTCCGCCTAATGGAACATTTTAACTTATTTTAAAGTATTTTCTGTTGTATTCTTTTTACAAGCTCTGACCCCTTTTGCGTTTCTCACCATGCTATGTTTGCATACGGTATGCAAGTCTACTGTCTGTTTCACTGCTGTGTGGACACTCTTGCCTTTAGCCTCTCAGATCAATGATGATCAGCCTCCAAAGGTATGGTTTAGTAGAGCAACTATAGCTTATGTAACAAAAATTGACTTTAGGGTTATCAATTGTACTGATGCCACATCCCAACAATATCCTGTGATGATGTCTGACCCTTTGACATTGGTTTATTAGCCATGACCTTTTAACTGGAGGTCAGTAAATGGTTTCACTGCTCAACATTGTTCAGCCATAATGTTAACACCTCAGGTTAAACACAAAGTAATTACCGGTTGACATGATGCAGTGTTTAATGGCAATCATGAATCCTTTTACCAACTATGCAGACAAAGTCAGAACAGTGCCTGTATCCTTCATGCTGTTCTAGGATCAGGATGGGTCTTCAAGCTTTCTTTCAGCAATGGTGCCTGCAGAAGCAGACCATTGGCTAATATGTTATCCTGTTTTGGTATATTTAGGGCTGTAGTAGTTGTCTTTTACATTCTAGGACCCATTTGTCCTATAACCACTAACTTGCCAAACATTACCTTTGTTAGGACATTATAGATTCATCCAGATTGGTTGCATTGTCATTGTTATGAGTGGCCTCCAACGTACTTATTTAGCATCAGATCATTTTTCTAAACACCGAACAACTAATTTATATTGTAACAAATTCAAAAAGACTTGGGCATTAACATTATTTCTTAAAACATTTGTATGCATTGGCACCTCACTTAACAAAATCTGCTTGCTAGCCATGTTAAATACAATACTGCTTGCTGGAGGTATATTTGTTTATTTCAGGCATACATGACCTATTGGTTTTAATGAATGCTACAGTGCTATTAGCTGAATTTAGCACAGCTAGAGAACAACAATAGAAGTATTTATTAAGACTTGATAATGTTCATACCAATCTGGAGATTAAATTATTTAATGAGTGCAAAGTGCTTTACAGACACAAGCAAGGGTCCCAGACTGACAAAAATACATATTTTAGACCTAATATCTTATCCTTTTTAGAACCTAGGAAATTACTGAGATTAGAATAGCTTGATGCAATGTGATGAGTAATGTTTTTAAAAATGGCAGAAAAGAAAATGTGAGAAGAAACTTTAACGTTCCATGTATTCACAGAAGAAATTATGTCCTGCTGATGTTTCTTTTCCCGGTCAAAAGTTTAGTGCCTTGGTTTTCCTCTGGCCTATTGGTTTAGACTACATTGCCTTTTCTAAAAAGGCCACTCACTATTCAACACTGTAGAAGTGATGTGCAGTATATTTTTAAGAATTTGAAGGTATGATTGCTTGCTTTTGAAGAAACTCACTGGCAGATAGCACTGATAGTTG
>JAODUG010000022.1:4102715-4115235 GCA_027564795.1 Aphredoderus sayanus | reverse complement strand
TGCACAATGCACACAGGAAGTTGTCTACTGGAGTCACATTGGACAGCCGGTCACAGAAGTACAGTATCAGGTATATACGGATTATTTCAGGAGAAATATTGTTATATTGTTGTTTATATAGTCAGTCAACTGATTGCGTTCTGTATCATTTAGCCAAGCTATTTGTTGTTTAAACCTTGTTTTATATAGGCTACTTTACATGTGTATAGAGTTAACCCATTACATAAGTATCGTTGAATAAACTAGTTTTAACCCATCGTTTTAGAGCATTGATAGATTACTTTTGTTTATTTATCTGTATTGCGTCAGGGTGCACCGTGCATCGAACCCATACAATGTAATGTAATGTAATATTATATAGAATACGTTACAACATACAGCTATTTAATGTCACAAATATTGCAGGTGCATAAAGGACGAACTTATTCCTGATGCCAGTATTTGAGTCAGAGACATGACAATGTTCATCTCAAGGGTTGTACCACGTCTCAGCCTGGTTTGTAAAGCAACTGGTAAGCTGTCCTGTGATACATGTTATTCATGTGAAGATATGCTTTTTAATTTGTGTCACAGGGTGTGATATGTCTCTGATATGTAATATGACATTTCCCCTCATTCCTAGGTAAACCTCAAAATCACAGACGCATTCTAAATGGATCTGTACAAGGTATATTGCCTGCCTACTGGCACTCATTAAAAAGCAACCTCAGAAACTACTCAACAGCAGCAGACAACACATCACCACCTCGATGGGTCCAACTTGAGCCAGAACTGGAAGAGATCCTTGTGCCTCGCAAACTGTCAGTTAGTCCACTTGAGAGCTGGCTCTCTCTGCGTTACTCCTTGCCTCCCCTTCTGGAGGCTCCACAGCCTCTAGAGGAAGCTGAGTTCCTGGAGGAGAAGATGCTGCCACCATTATCAGTTCCTCTTTTAGAGGACAGGGAGGGGTCAACAACACCATCACCCCTGAGCTGTAAAAATGTCTTGGAGATCCGTCGGCGGAAGATGAACCGGCACAAATACAAGAAGTTGAGGAAACGGACGAAGTTCCTGAGGAGGAGAGTGCTCGAAAGCAGGGGCAAGAGGAAACAGGTGAGCAGGGCAAGGTGTATGCTTATAGCTGTTTGTCTTCATTATAATACAAGATGGCTGTATGTAAAGTACATCAGCAGTCAATGTGTTTATCTTCTTGTGTACAGAAGCGGTTTGAGTTAGACTTGAAAAGGATTTGGAAACGGGCTGGCCTTAAAACAGCCCCAGAAGGATGGACAACACCTAAGATCTTTATCAAACAGCATGGGAACAAAAGGGACTGAATATAGTACTACCAATTAAACTATAGTACAGTATGGCTCAACATGAGCTGTACTCACTGAAGTCTAATGACTAGCCTCTCTATAATGTGCGATGTTGGACATGTGTATAAGTATTTTTAATATTGTTCAGGCTCTAATAAACACTTGGATGTGTCATGCTCAAATTGTCTTTGTCTGGTTTTCTTTCAATGTATTTAGACTTTTTACTTTAATGAAATGTGAGGAATTTTACTGAATTTTTGTTTTTCATCTGGTTCTATTAACCATTAATAATAATAATAATAATAATAATAATAATAATATTTTAAATAATTTATTTTTTATAATTACTATAACTTTTTTTTTACTTCTTAGTTTTTCATCATTTTGTAATATACTGTTTGCATTTCTTTTCAGCATGGAAAGAGAGAACCCTGTTTTATTCATTAACAGTATCCAATTTAGTTGTTACATTTTGGGTTTATATATTCAAAATTAAACATATTTGAATTTACAGCTTGCACAAATTAACATCTTAAGCCTCATGATGCCATTAAAATATAGTCTTGCGCCACTAGGCGGCGCCATCTGATTGTGTATGTTTGTATGGTTATTTTATTGTAATTGCTGTGTGTATTTATTTCTTTATTAATTATTTCTTTACATATTTGTGGTGTTTTATGTGCAATTTAACCCTCCTGTTGTCCTCGGGTTTCAAACTCACACCTTGTGGCAGCAGTGCACATGACGTTCACTGCTGCCACAAGGTGTGTGTAAGTTGTAGAATTTGTAGAATTTGGTTAAGTGCCTTCTATCTGCCACAAAGAGCTAGTGATTTGGGTCATTTTGGCCCTGAGGACATCACAAGGGTTAAAATGAAATATATTTAATATTAATTTTTAGATGTTTAAACTTAAAAAAAGCTTTTGTGTGTGTTTTTTTTGTACTGGACTTCACATTACAAATTGACATTACATTACAAATACTGAAAGTGAAAATAATTTATTCACAGACAAAAATATAGCCTACAAAAATGAATGCCAACGTCTGTGCTGTTATTTAGCGACAGAGGGGGGCGCAGTCGTGTTTTGACATAAATTATTTACTTATCAGAAACAACTTTTACTTCATTGTATTTGATTTGTTGGACAACGTCTCCAAATGCCTTAAGTATTTCTACATCTTAAGCGTTTCTTTATTTAAAAAAGCGTAGTGTACATTGACAGCACAGATTAAAAAGTCATTTGTTTAGTAAAAGACGGAGGCGGGGCATGTCAGAATTCCCGGAGCTCTAGAAGTGTTTGCCGACTTTGTTCAGGTGTCCTTGTTTTGATCCGCTGTTACCTACGGTGTCTGTCCAATTGTCTTGCACTGGCAACTTTTGTCGAAAATGTACGGAGGTGTGACTGTCTACCAGAGTAAGTTCATCCTTTGATATGATTTTATATGTGATGCATTTCTTTTCTTTTGTCACAATAACATTTGACTTTTATCTGTTAAAAAGTTCCCAGGTCTCTTCAGAGAAGTTTTACAAATAGGTTACATTTTAAACTATTTTACGAATGTATTTGCAGGGATGTTAATTTATAGTGAGTGTATGAAGTCACTTACCTCTTTCTTTATTGTTGCCTTTTTAATTCAAAACACTAAATATAAAGATTGGACTGTTCTAAATGAACTTGATGTGAGACTCATGATTCAGTCTCACATTTCTGCCTTTATTTTAACAATTTACACTACGGCTACACAAAAGTCCTCGACCTTGCTTAAATATTTCATTTTGAATGCGAAATTGATTATACTATAATACTATTGTTTATCTTGGTTTATTTACCAATATTACACTGTATTTTTTGTTGGATTCCATGAGGCCGTTTAATAACATGGTTCAATGTGTTTCGAGTTAACTGTGGTCTGAGTAGTGGAGTCAGCACAATCCCACCAGCTAGTCATTATGTGTCTGCAATAAAGATTTTACTGTGAGTGGGCTGCATTGACTCAAGCTGATTTGGGGAAGGGGCCTGTACTCCTCCCGTCATGTTTATGATGTTTTTTGGCTGAATATATAATTACCAACATCCTTGAGAACAAAAGCGATACTGAGAAAATACGAACAAGGTTAATGATATGATTAGTTAAGAATCAGCAGAGTACTCCTTTCACGTCTTGGTGTAGTCTCACCTAGATCAAGTGGTGCATGAAGCAGGTACAACAATATATCTACATACAGTACAAGTCCGTATATTATGTTGGTTGAGTAAAGAGTATCTCTGAATGTCGCATGTATTTAACTGACACCATGTACATGCACTCTATTATGGCAGAAAGTATATTCCATTCTATTTGTTATCAGAATGGAATTGTTGTAATTCGTTTTAAAGAAAATAAGTATCACTTTCTGTTATATGGTTAACAATAGGGATTTGGAAAATGTCTGTCATTATGCCTGGCAGTTTAGTAGCATGTTGTTAAGTCTTAAGCGTTAAATCAGCATCCTGAGTCATCAACCACGTTGTGTCTGCAGGGCAGATGATAGAAAATGACAGGGTCTGGGACACTTGGTTTTCTCTTTCTGTAATGTTAGTTTATACCCTTCAATCCAGATACCACCAAGGCTGTATGTGTGAGACCCCCTGTGCTAGAATAAGCATGGAATTGGTTTTACACACCTTTTTCACTGACTTTTGTTCCTTTTGACCTAAATATTTAGTTTTAGTTGGTGTTTTTTTTTTTTACCTTACTAGGAGTGGACAGACAATCAAGGTATTGGACAATACTGACATTTACACTGATTATGGAGTGAGTCATACACATATTTATGCTGGCCTCAAAATAATAGATTAAAAATAATGCAACTCAAAACAACAAACTGCACTTGAAGTGATGTGCAGCATTGCCCATTATTATTAATATTATTATTATTACTCTTATAATATTTTATTAGAAACCATAGACATGCATATTTTAGTTATTATTTAGATGTGTGCTGGACCTTAACTCTGGCCAGTCCAGATGAATAGTACCTCTGTATGTTTTGGCTGCAGAAGTCTCTGCTGGCCCTTACGTAAACAGTGATGGAATAGCACCAAGGAGGAAATGGAATAGAAATAGAAAATAAATTAGTTGAAATAAATTAGTTATGTATGTGATTTTATGTTTTCATGTACAGAGAGAGGTAATATTTCCGTATTAAAATATCGTATCATATTTTTAGAAACCCTGCTACAATACCGTATTAACTCCATATTAAGCTATTAGATGTCATGGATATGGCTAAACAGCTCAATTATATTATTTTCTGTTTCAGTTCTTGCTGTGCTCTTCCTGCCAAGTGGTAAGACATTGAATCTCTCAATCCCCATAGTGATTATTTGGTGGTTTTTCTTCTGCTCTTTCTTATTTGTATCATTTTCACCTGCTGATCCCCTGCTTGACTGTAACTTGTAATGCCAGCGTTGGGCCAGAGCAGTAGTTACCCATCGGGTGTTGTGGTGGAGGCCAAGAACATCACCCTCCCGGCGGGCACTAAGGCCATCCTGCCCTGCCACAGCCCTCGCATGGTGTGGACCCAGGACGGTATAAAGGACAGACAGAGGGTGGTCCACTGGGATCTGGTTCGCAGCAGCCCTGAGTATTCTGTGGAGCGCATCCTGGACATGTCCCCCGGAGCCAGTCAGAGGGTCTACAACAGGTTCAACAAGGGCCGTGTCTCCATCCCACAGTCTGCCTTTAGCGACGGCAACTTCTCCCTCATCATCAACAGTGAGGCTGTCCTGGCTAACGTTACAGCCTAACTCTATTTGGTTACTGTAGATCCCGTTGCACACACTTACTGACTTACTGTCGTTTTCTGGTTGTTTTTGCAGATGTGGTCCCAACCGACCGAGGTGTTTACACGTGTAATCTACACCACCACTACTGCCAGGTCCATCAGTCTATCCAAATTCAACTTAATGTCACCAAATCAGGTGAGGTCTACTAATCGTTTGACGCCATGTTTTTCTACTAATCAAGAAACTGAAATCAACCGATATTGTTTTGGGAGTTAGTTTGAATTTACAATGTTTCCAGCACGGAAAGAGAAGCGCTTATTCGACGGAGAGAAGATGATCTTCGTGGTGCTATTGGGCAGCTCTGTGGCCCTGCCTTGCGTGAACCGGCGCCCCCTATGGAGAGATGGCCTCCAAGAGGACCAGCAGCAGGTCGCCCACTGGGACTTCCAGCCACCGGGAGTGCGTCTCGATAAGGCCGACCGCCTGGTTGACCTCTATGCCTCAGGGGAGCGCCGGGAGTACGGCCTGCTCTTCCGTCTCAACAAGATGAGTGTGGAGGAGGACGCCTTCTCTCTGGGGGACTTCTCATTGTCCATTGCTGTCTTAGCCCCAGCTGACAAGGGCCTGTACATTTGCCATCTCCACCATCACTACTGTGGGCTGCATGAGAGGCGCATTTTCAGGCTGACTGTGGGACTGCCACTTTCTCCTGAACTCACCGCAACCCCACAAATCTCCCAACACGATGAGCCAAAACCAGGTACACGACTTATCTGGAATACTGTACTTAACCTACAGTACCTGTCAACAAAAGTAACAGGGATTTTTACTCATTTGGGATACCTGCATTGCTATGTTTTTTATATGATGTCTGAGCTGAAAAGCTTTGGTGGCTTTGTGTGTTTCACTAAGAGTGTCTCACTGGGAGAACACTGGTCCTGTCCCGGGTAGTTAATTTAAGTTATATTTATAAGCATATATTTTGGTCAAGTCAGTTCCCTCTCTTGCCAATTTCTCTCCTCTGTTTTTTTATTTGAGCTAAAGAGTGTGGGAGGGAGGGAGCAGAGGGTGGAAAGAAAGAAGCTGGCGGTTTAACAAGAAGAAAGAAAAACAGAAAGAAACAAAGAATAAAAGGAAACAAGATTGAGTAAATAAGTTGTTGAGAATATTCAGCGCTGTGACCAAAACATCATTTCATATCATCTGAATGTTTGCATGACTCCTCTGACCTAAGGAGTTGTCTACAGTAAATACACACTAATTGGCCAAAACGGAAGTGGTTACATTTTCTGGCAATTATTTTTATGTTTTTTCCCTTAGGTTCAGTTTACAGGAGGTGTTTAAACAGAGTAGACTACAACACAAGAGAGAGTGGTTCTTTTTCTACAGTCTAAATCACATGACTAGTTACACAGCTAGTTTTGCATTCCCTCTTTTCTTCCAACCCTGTCCCCCTCTTTCTGTCTTCCTGAGCTGATACGTACAGTATAAGCCTAGTTGAGGCTTGTTTATCAGCAGCCAAAGGAAGTGTGTTACATCTGTTCAACATCTGTCCCAGCTGCGTCATGAAAGAACAAAGTAAGGGGAGGGGGCAGAGGTATGTGTCATTATGGATCTTCTCCATCCACATTATACAAAACCCACTGGACCGTTAAACAGCCATGTAAACCATGTGGATATGTGCTATCTTTGCTGGTCCACTGAGCTTTTTGCATGTCTAACAAATCTGTTCCGCTCCACGCACTAGTGCTCTTGTTAATAGTTCATTCAGACCAACCCCATCAGACTTCAGGAATCGCCCATAATTACAAATATCAATTTTGGCATTTTGTTGTGAAGTTGTAATCATTTATGACAAGACCAAGCAGAGTGTAGCTCCTTTGTGACTGATGGGAAAATTGAGTGGGCAGCAGTGATGACCTGAACTGAGACCTCTGAATAATTTTCAGAAGAAAGATGCTTTCTGTCAGTGCATTGACTTGCAAATGACTTATAGGACAGAAAATGACACTGTAACCCCTGCACAGCACATGTCAAACAGCCATTAACATGTAGGGTCTTGTCTTACTGTTAGGAAAATGATAATAGGCAACATCTGAGACACGGATGGGGTTTAAGTTCCTCTAATTACACTACAGAGACAACGTAGGGTGTGACTCTGCTCTTCCATGCACATTATTCACTGACAGGTGATAATTACTAATGGCTCACCCAATTTGGAGGTGTGAGATTGAGACCATTTTCATTTTCACAATATGTCAATCATGCGTGTCCAATTTTAAAAGTGTTGCGGATATAGGGCCACAGGCTGAACTCATTTAGGCAATTTGTTAAGTCTTAAGTTACTGTATCAAACATGATCAGATTTGCCATCTTTTGGGATGGTCTGTAGCCTATTTGTTGTGATATCTGATGATATTTTAAACAACCACACCATGGCCAAGGGCTGTAATAAGAACAATGAGTGTTTACTTTTCAACAGGTCTGAGAACATGTGTTAACAGTAAGGAGATGATTGAAGAGATTTTTTGCAACGGTAGCTGTAATTTTGTTGGCATTGCGTGGAGTCATGCTGTTTAATAGTTGTAACAGGCCCAGCATACTGTAGCTTGAAATGTCTGTAACTGTTGAAATAATACATTCACTTACTTTTATATCCCTGAAGAATGTTATAATAACTTTAGTGTTGTTATAGTGACTTTAGTGTAGCCTATCGCAACATTTATTTGCTGTTGCTGTAAATCATTTTCGAACAGTGTTAAAAAGAAAGCCAGTTGTCAGATTTGTATTTAGACTGTGTTGTCAAGGAGTTTGGTTACAAAAAAGGTGTCACAGATTTGTTTTCCATACACGCTGAAGCTAGACTTCTGTGTTTTTGAGACAGAGTAAATATCTGGAAAACTAATAGAGACAGACAGACCACATCGAGGAATTCCTCTCTCTTTCCTCATGCCTCTCCTGCTCTCCTCCGCTTTTCTGGTCAGTCTGTATATTTCAGAGGAAAAAAATAACAGCTGCATGACATCAGGTCTGGAAGTCATTACCGCTGAAAAGCATTTTGACATTTAACTTCTGCTCTTCCCCTCTTTCTCTGGCTGTTGGACAGACATGAAGAATGCAAAAGCACAGGGGAATAATAGTTTATTACATTTTTTTGTTCTTGTTCACATTAATGCAATATAACAAATCCACTACATCATTGATATAATCTGATCGAGACACTTCTACAGAAACTTAAAGTAAATAGTCACTTTATTTAAAGTTTACCCAACCATTAGACTGAATCCACAGTGTGTGAGATTTGTACTTTTGCTCTTGCCTATGTTAATGTGAGATGGTATAAAATGTGTATTTTTATGGGCTCTGTTTCATGTCTTAAGGCACTGAAGAGATGGAGAAACCAAATGTAGTCAATGTCATTCTCCCTGAGTCCCGAGATCATTTCACACAGCAACTGGGCTACATCCTGGCAACAGTCCTACTCCTGGCCTTCATTGTTGCCATGCTCGTTTTGCTCATGCGACATCGCAGAAAGAGAGGTACATTTATGTTTTCTACAGTATATAGATAATATACAGTATCCTCAAATGACATATTTGATTACAGCTTTGATTACATATGACTGTCCCTTCAAAAATACCAGCAGTGAATTTAGACCAGTCTGCCTGAAAATGTATCAGGACATTAACATTATTGTATGCTCAGCTTACACACACAGTTCCACACAGCTGTCCTGAATGTTGTCCTGAACCTCAGCAATAGTATTAATCTAACACAATTACTTTTTCGTTCTCTGTCGAGCCCCACCCCGAGATGAATGACATTGAACCCGCCCTTTGGTTAAAAGGTTTGGGGACCCCTGCTCTAATGTATAAAATTGCATATGTAATGTACTCTGTGTTTTATGATTGGATATTGAATCTAATTTCAGGGCTGGAGTATGGCCCATGCACATCTGAAAGGTGAGTGCATCACTCTTAGCACATACTGAAAATGCTGTACTCAGTTTATTTGATCAGTGGTCCTCAACCTGGTCCATGGGCTCTATTGCCCTGAATGTTTTAGGACCCAGGACCAGGGTTGATGACCAATGGATTAAATGGCAATAACATATCTAATTATTTATATGCAGGGGCCATGGGATCCATGGAGGAGACATATCACTGGAGCTGAAGACATGTAACCAGGAACCTCTGAATTCTGGTAAGTCTGTAATGTAAAGGTATTTGCTGTAAAGCTCCTTTATTATAAATACTGTTATCACATTAAAGTTGTGCTTTCAACAGACTACAAAAATAACATACTAAAGGAAAGGGACATGCCCAAACACTACAGTAAGGGTAGGTTACACAACACAGTTAGATTTGACATCAGTAAGTACATTTCTACAATAGTTAGCTTCACTAACCGTGTTTCTCTTCGCTGTCCCTATTTAAGGCTTTGAGGGGACAATGTGGAAGTGAGTGGGGGATACTTAACGCAAGCTTTTAACGAATTGCTGCTGGCAGGCCCAGGGCAGAGGCGAAGATGGACACATGATGATACCCAGGAGGAGACCTTGGAGAGGACAGGAGAGGGTCTCCCTCTGCTCTAGTGCTTATGTATTATGTATTGTTGCTCATGTAACTATTAGAAGATGTTTTCTTTTATTCCTATTCCAGTACAACCTTTTTCATTTTTATTCACTGTTAGTACAGTACAACATGGTTACACACATGTACAATATTCAGAACCCCACTTTTAATGTTTTTGGTATTTTTGTAGTCCTATTTCATTATGTTGTTGTTGTTGTTGTTGTTGTGTGTGTGTGTGTGTGTGTGTGTGTGTGTGTGTGTGTGTGTGTGTGTTCAAAAAAACATTTTTATAAGAATGCATGCTTTGCTTGTGTTTATGCATTGAGTTTTACAAGATCTTTCTATACCTGATCAATTAAATTTCTTATTTGTCTTTTGTTTTTTGTATAAACCTTGCTCTACTATAATTATTACATACATTAATCATACTTTACTGTACTTTTTGAAGAGTTGTATTCCAAAAAGCTATCAAACTATAATATATTCTTAGAAAATAATAAATAGTATAAGGCAAAGTAAAGTAATTTTATTTCTTTCATTTCATACATACAAAGAAAACCAATAATAAAAGATTGACCTTTTTTTTTAAATATACAAAGATTAAAAAGGCTACAATAAAACTATAGGTTCATTAAGTTTCTGAATATTTAACCATGCACTTATTTCACACACAGAAGCGTTTGGAATACAATTATTTATTTTAACTATAAATCAAGAGATTAATAATCTACAGTCATAACCGCTATAATATACTAAACTAACTCAGGAAATTCGACCTTAAATGTGTCCATTGCCAGTTATATTATGTTTAGGAGTAGGGTTGTATTTTATCTTTTTGCATCAAGAATGTTTAATTAACCATGTTTTTAATGCTGGCTTCTTAATACAAGTGTTGGTACATGGTATGTCCATTGTTACACAACTAGCTTCAGTAGAATGTGTGAAGTATAAGTGTAGTATAAGTGTAATGTGGCCATATACTAAATGCTGTAAGTGGGCCTTTTGTCTGGTCAACAAATGTTTCTATGGTGCTTACCACGCTCAACACTGCAGTTTATGTCTGCCTGTTCCAAGTATGCTTGTGAACGCACACTCCCACACACACTTGAATGTTGGGCTTCTACAATAAAATATTCTATTAAATATGTATTTGTTTTAATTTTGGTCACATGCATTTTTACCCGATCAAAGTACCCATATACAGTAGTCTCCACAGTAACACGACAACTGAGCATATGTTGGATATAAATATTAATTACAATACATTTAAAGGGCTTTTCAAACTCCAGCCAGGAGTGAGGAGGGACTTCCATGGTTGGCAGAGTTGAGCTGGATTCCATTCTGTACATTTAGCTATGACTGCCAACTGTTATGGAATGGTTTGTTACATACATTAATTTGTGTATTTAATATTAATAATGAAAAGACAATTATGATACTTCTGGGACTAAACCTGGAGTTATTCTTTCTTAAACACTGGGCTAGTTGTTTTATATAATAATTGTATTGTATAATTTGTATTGCTATAAACCCATCGAGAAGCCCTTTTTATATACTAGCATATAGGCATACTGTACTACTGTAATAAAAATAGCAAATAGCATATTAGGCAGGCTATCTGTGTCCTTAATGTGTCCGGTGCTTATAAACGACGCAGAGACTTTATGAATCAATGTATCAATCTCTCGCTTTGCTTCGTGGGTGCGACAGCGACAGGGCCTATTTGATGTCTTTTGTGCTGTTTAGGCTTATATAGGCGTGTGCATAGCGCAGACACGCCACTAGATGACAGCACTGTCAAACGTATTCTTTACAGAAAACTAGCAATATTACAAACTCCATATCGCAAGGATGTGGACTGTCCCTTCCTGTTAGTGCCGAGAGAGCCACCGTATCGAGACACATTGCAGCGAGAATACAGACACTTAAAACGCGATTATGTCTGGATATTCGCGTTGCTTATCTAAGATACGATTATTTATTTTTCACCGAAACCTATATTGTTTTATTTATTAGCGCCGCCGGAGAAGCTGTTATGTTATTCAACGGATAGCGTGTAACATAGGAGGCCTATTTTATTGCGCTGCCAACCCTTGTTCCTTTCCTGTGTCAATGATTATCCTGCCCTCATTCTCATGGCGGAGACTAAAATAATATATCACATTGACGAGGAGGAGACTCCATATCTTGTGAAATTATCCGTTTCCCCTGAGAAAGTCACCTTAGCGGATTTTAAAAATGTCCTCAACAATCGTCCAGTCAATAG
This sequence comes from Aphredoderus sayanus, assembly GCA_027564795.1. Taxonomy (NCBI): domain Eukaryota; kingdom Metazoa; phylum Chordata; class Actinopteri; order Percopsiformes; family Aphredoderidae; genus Aphredoderus; species Aphredoderus sayanus. The sequence continues at coordinate 4,103,327 of JAODUG010000022.1, read as the reverse complement.
CTACAAATTCTTCTTCAAATCGATGGACCAGGATTTTGGGTAAGTACCACCAGCAGCATGTAACAATACTCTAATTTATTATATTCTTTAGTTTAAGTTATTATTGCAGTGCGTTAAAAAAACCTGTATTGCAGGGCGTTAACGGCCACATCAAACGAAGGTAGCAACACTGGAACATGTGTGCAAACTAGGACCACGCATCTGGCACCTGTTCATTATTCTAAGCTATCCTGTGCGCAGTGAACTATAGGCACCAAAACTGTTCGGCATACCAGTCTACAGCCCTGACGCAGCTTTTAATGTACTGTAATGTAAAGAATGCCAAATCTTAGCGCTATAACCATATTCCACCTACATGTCAATACACATGAATAATACAAAATGTCAGAATGAGACGATATTGGGGATCTCATTGAAGCCCGCGTCATGTGTTGTCCCTGTTAGTGCGTTCACTAGATTGTATTATCAAAAGATAGCATAGACAATTAATATAGTCTTCTTAATATTTATTAAGATGAAGTTATCGCTCTCTGTATCTCTCTCTCTCTCTCTCTCTCTCTCTCTCTCTCTCTCTCTCTCTCTCTCTCTCTCTCACTCACACACACACACACA
>JAODUG010000022.1:4083342-4095247 GCA_027564795.1 Aphredoderus sayanus | reverse complement strand
GGTCATGTGAATATTGGCCTGGCTCATGTTAGACCAGGTGTGCCTATCAGGCCTGAGATGCAGTGAGGTGTTAGCCTGCTTCATTGAGCGCTTTATCCTGCTGGGCAAACAGAGCATGCACAGCGGCTGGCTTACTGTCCTGTATGTGTTCTCAATGTGCATTGATAATGCACCCGTTGCCTCTGAGATTGCGTTTTCACACCCACTGTTGTGTGACATGATGTGTTTGTAGTTGTCCCAGTTTGTTGTTGTCCTGTAGCACCGTGTGTACAGTACGTCTTATTCTATCATTATTATTATTATTATTATTATTATTATTATTATTATTAATCATATCATCTCTATGTTCTCTATTTCTGAGAACTAAGTACTCATCAGTATGTATGATGACAGTAGTGTATTCGTGTTGCATGTTTTGATGTGCACAACTGCCTGTCTGCTTCTACGTACAGTACAGTATGATTATTCATGTGTAAGGTCTATGTAGTCTACAAGTCTACATGCCTAAGTGTGTGTGACAGGCAGGCCAGGGTGAGTAGTGTTCTCACAGGCCTCAGGTTTCTTTGGTGCCTGTGGGTGTTTAAGTCCCTTAACTCTGGTGCCTGAGGCCACAGCCTCTCCAGACCTCTTATAGAATAACAAGGCCCACAAGTCCCCGCTAAAAAACCCCCAGCCCCTGTCCACATCCCACATACACAATGCTGCATACTGCTTATAGCAGCCCACACCTGATCTGCCGACCCCCCTTTTCTCTCTCTCTCTTTCTGTGTCTGTGTCTCTCTCCCTCTGTCGTGATCCTGCCACAGGCACCATCTGCACATTCAATAGGTCTCATTAATGCTAGTTTTGTAGCATTGTACCAAATGGCTCCATCTCAGGCTATATGGGCCATTAATGACACATAGTACATAGATAGTAAACACATCACAGGGCACATAACAGTGAACTGGTATTTTGGCCTCAGGGGTTGAACTTGAAACATAGTCATAATATGAGATGTATATGTCCCTTAGGTTGAGCAACTTACAGTATAGTGTAGCAGGGTGGTGGCACTTCAGGAGTGTTGGGACGAGACTAGCTGCCAAATTTTCTGTGTGCACGCGTGCATGTGTGCTAAGTGTGTACAGTGTGCGCACGTGTTGAGTATTGTACGTGTACACGTGTACGTGTAAATGCTTGAGTATTGTACGTGTAAATGCTTGTCTGTGCGTGAAAGAGAGCGTGCGTATTCTGCATGCTGGCGGGTCTGACTGCGGCTCTCTGATGTGTGTGTTTCAGTGCCAACGCGGTGAGCAGTCGAGACGGCCTGGACACAGAGACGGGTACCGAGTCCCTGCTGAGCCACCGTAGAGAGCGCGAGAGAGAGCGTGCGCGCAGGAGAGCGCGAGAGACGGAGAGTGAGTCTTATCAGCAGGGCAGAGAAGTCGCCTGTTCTTAAAATGCAATTATCTTGTCAAAGCCACATTATCACATTGCAGTTCCTTCTGCCACACACATACAGTATGTTCCGCTCTGGTGACTCATACTAAACAGTGAAATAACATTGACCAACACAGGAAAAGGCAAAGGCACCCAGGGAGAACCTGGTGCATGCTCACCTTCGACCAAGAAAGATTAAAATATTTTGGTGTTGTGCTTGTGGTGTTGTAAAATTCAAGTTTTTCCACTTGTCTAGTCACTTATGTTGTGTAAAGGAACATGAAAGGGCTTGACTAATTATGAAATTCCTAACATGTTCTTAGGCGTACGTTTCGCTATTTAAAAACAAAATCATTGTGTAAAAACAGTGAGATTTGGCTTGAGGTGTTTGACATAGTTTATCGCTGACCTATCCTTACACTCCGTCAGATAGCAGACTGAAACCAGCTGAAAGTAAATGTTCAGCTGAAAGGGAGGAAAACTCATGATAGTTGGAATGATATGGGTCTTTCTTCTTCTTTTTTTTGTTATTAATAATGATATGCATTTAATAATTATAATTGTATAATTATATATCTAGGGAGTTTGCTCCCTCTATATATGTATCTGTTTATGTCAAACCAAGGTTTGCCATATACTGTAGCAAGGTTTGCTTCCACTTGATTGTCATCCCCAAACAATATAGAACCTCTCTCTGTGTTCTACGTGAGGCTCAGATTTATGGTCAGGGGCTACTTTCTGTTTTAATTTAGATTTATTGGGCACTGCATTTGGGAAACAGCAGGGGAGATGTATTGGTGTCTCGACCGCCTTTATATGCTTAGCTTTTCATGTAATTGTGCTCCAGTACAATGCTTTCTCCTTCTGGCTATACATCAGATTGATAAATCATATATAGTACATGCAAAATGTGTCTGTGGTACTCATTGTACTGTATTTTCTTCTAAGGTTTCAATTACAAGTTTCAGTTTCAATGTTTATTAGGCTAGTGAAATTGCAAATACACAGACAGAGGCACAGCAATGAATGGAAAAGAAATGCTTGGTCGTAGCGCACACTTGACTCTGCAGACACAAGACAACAACACATGTTACTAAAGCAGTAACATGAATTAAATAAGAACACATTAAAATTAAAATAAAGAAAAGTGTGGGTAACAGTAAGGCCAGTGACAGAGTGAGTAATGTGTGTACAATCTAGATCTGGTGGCTATCTAGAACAGCTTCTTGTGGGAAGAAATTGCACCATGTGACATCATTGTTAGTTTCAATAGATTCCATATTTAAATTGCACATTCGGTGCACATTGGTGGGGACCAATAAGACACTCTTAAGTTCAAGTCATCAAACATGGCACTCATGACAAGTTCCAATTGTCTTTGCTACTATTACCAGAAGACTTGAACTTTCTGTCTAGTTAAACATGGCCTGCAAGGTGCCTCAAATGATTCACAGAAAGCAGGAGGCTCTGGTACGATAGGAAATGTGTTCCGGTACTGCCGCTGCATACACTATTAATTACTGCTACTACCGGTACTAATGATTGCCATTTTAGCACAATGAAGGTAATTATCCTGTGTGTTACCCAATACCAAATCTGTACTTGTTACTAGAAAAGTATCTACACTACAGCTTCTACTGCCTGCTGACTACTCCCTGTTTTCCCTACATGCCAACAACAGACAGAAGTCTTTATATCTCTTTCGCTCTCTCTCGTTCTCGCTCTCTCTACCCCTCTTTGTCACTTCCTCTCATCCTCTCTTCACAGCAAGCCCAGGCTGTGTGGATCCTGTGCTCGAGGCTCATTAACCAAATACTCATTAATTAATGTGGTGCACTTAGTACAGCACAACAACAGGCTGGTAGCAGGTAGAGGAGAGAGGGGAGCTGTAACGTGTCACACAAAGCAACTAGATATTACAAATGACCTAGCAATAATCATTTATTTCAATTTCAATAATAAAATCTAAATACATGCAAATGTACACACACTGTTTTGACTTTGTTTTTATCAGTTAGGAAGCATATCATTGGCCTAGCCAATGTCAAATACGCAGTGTATTTTGTAACATGTTTTTGTCTACTGACCTTACTGGCCTTCCTTGAAAAAGGTCTTTGTCTAGTAAGATCCCACTGATCCCACTGTCTCACTAAATGAGATTTGCACCCGTTCTGTCCCTCCAGAAGCATCTCCAAGCGTGCACTATACATAACACACGTACAGGCTTCCTCTTTGTCTCTTTGTCTTTGCCTGTCTTATCTATCCTTCTTCTGTCCACCCCTGCATCTGCTAATTAGTTAGCTCTAATTAAGTGAAAGCACCACCCCCTCATTGTGAATGAGTCGCTTCATGGCTGGTAAATCTGATTCACAGCACAAGGGGCCAGTGCGGTCCAATTCACGTTGGCGACATGCGTGTTCAGTGTCTGCCGCAGCGTGTCACTCTCACATGGCCCAACGAGGAGGAACCCGTGCCCATGTCCATCCCTGTCCCTGTCCCCCGCCCGCAGCATCCGCAGGAGGAATTCCCCTGTCACCTTATACATACACGCTTCAAGTGATTCTGTCTAGTTTGAATGCACGCTGCTTTACAGTGAAAAGAGCAGGCTCAATCAGAGAGTTCATACCAAGTAAACGTATCCCTTGTTCTCTTCTTTCTATGTGAGAATGGATGTAGGCGTAATGCAGCGGTTGGTTGTTTTAGGAGGGTGGACAGGTGTAGGGTCCTGAGGGCAGTGTGCAGGTATGGGACAGGATCCATTTACAGGGCCAGAAGGTGATTTATCTTCCTACCTGTGTTGGAGAGAAAGGGGAGGAGGTTTAGGTGAAACCTTGTTCTGGTGTGTGTACTGTATATGAGGGCCAAGCTGGACATTGACCTGTAATATTGTCCCCTGTAGCAACAAAAATAGCATTGGATCAAGCCAATGCCTCACCTGAGTTTCTAAGTAAAAATGGTATGTGCAAATCTTTTTGTTTTTGTTAATATTTGTGCAGAATAAAAACTGATGTAAGTCTGAAAGGACTTACTTAATTGATATAATGGTATTATATACCATTAGAGCAGTTCTAATATTTGACTTTTATAACATTGATGGAGTATTTACCTGTGAAGCATGACCCATTATATTGCCTCCATTGAATGAAGGCACCTGATTGGTCAAGGGCAGATTATCAGATATTCTATAGTCGAGCCATTGGAGGGAGGAGGTAATACTTTTTTCTTGCTCTCAGTTTGCTCAGTTTTTCCGTGTGTCGGATGAAGGAACTGTCTGCTGTTGCTGTGTTGAGAGAGACAGAAACTCTTTGCTTTTGGGATTATAGGACATTTAATGCTGTTTGTGGTTGGTTTAATGTGACTTTCTGGGATGTGCTATTGCTTAAGATATAGATTCCATCATTGTGATAACAATAGTATTTCTAGTGTTTTCCACATACTAGGGAATTTTAGATTACATAGAATGCTTTTTTAAACAGTTTTAGTTTTGCATTTTAAAGAGAACTGCAAAATGAGGAGCTAACCTTTTTCTCATACAGTACATCAATTTATCTGTTTAAATATAGCATTGCTTTTCTTTTAATGTTAGTTGACACTAAGGAAAAGCGCACAGTACAATGTTTCTGTGATAACGCTATTACGGATTATGTGATTTTAATATCTATTTGTTGATGTTGAGTTTTAAACATTTTATCCTGTTAAATGTATTTCTACCATTCACACATTGTTTTTGTGTTTTTCTAATAGCCTTTACTGTAGATAATGCCTGGAGACTGACAGAACTCAGAGGGCAGAGACAGTCTGGGGGCTTAGTCCGGGTTTGACAGCAGCAGTAGGACAGAGACAGACCTAGGTTTTATGAAACGTGCTTGAGTGACAACGTTTCATTGAGAGCTTCCTGAGCGCTGGCTGAGAGCAGGAATGCACTGCTCATCTGCCCGAGCACTCATGTAGCTCCGCTTTCATACCAGCACCTTTTGGAGTCATCTAGTCATGGGAACTATCACATTGCTGGAATGTTTCGCCCGCTCCCGACGAGCCCACGTTCAGCCGCGCCCTCTACGCCTTACTAGACCGCTCCGACCAATCCGCTGCCACCCTGAGAGGGCCCCGCCTTCCTGGCGTTGTACGTATGGAGATGGGCAGGGGAGTGCGGCTAGCTGGGAATTCTGATGTTTTTTGAACTCTTATTAGAACTGAACTCTCACATTGTCATTTTCTAATGCCAGGTCAGATTCTTTGAGTCAGGAAGGGGCAGGGGGCAGGATAGGTTAGCAGTATGGGTGGTCGACATGCCTGGTCTACCTCTACTGTAAACATTGTTGAGCAAGATACTTGTAATTGCTGTACTCACTCTGGGTGAGAATGAGCCTACTACTAGGTCATTCAGCAGAGGCCTAGTAGTACAGTAGGCCAGCCATTCTCTCTTTCTGCCGAGTGTCAGTCATTGTGTGTTCTTCACATTCTGCTCTGACCCTCTAATTGGTGATCTAATGTCATATACACCACTGTCCTGTCCCTCCTCAGTCCCGCGTATCAACGGTCATTCTAAGTCAGAGCGGACGGCCAGAGACTCGGCCATGGGCTATGACAGTGCCTCGGTGATGAGCAGCGAGCTGGAGTCCAGCTCCTTCGTGGACAGTGAGGAGGACGAGGACGCCAGCAGGTGCGACTGTCTCTGCACTGCTGCCCTGTTGATGAAGCACCTGTTGTCTGTCTATTGTTCTTTCCCCTCTTGCTTATCTTGTTTTCCGTCCCCTCGGCGTCCCAGGCTCAGTAGTTCCACAGAGCAGAGCTCGTCTTCCCAGCTGATGCGACGGCACAAACGCCGCAGACGGAGGCACAAGGTGGCCAAGATAGACCGGGTGAGCTCTCTCAAGAATGAGACCCGTTGCTATTATAAGTGTCATGCCTGTTATACGGTCTCATTCTTGTGTGCCTGTGCCTCTCCAGTCGTCCTCCTTCAGCAGTATCACAGACTCCACCATGAGCCTCAACATCATCACCGTCACTCTCAACATGGGTAAACCCCCTCCCACGCCCCGCCCCAAGCTTGTCTTTTACTCTTTTTCATTCACACACACTGTAGACATGCTGTATTTAATATATTGCATATTTAAGATTGCGTAAGATGCTTTTTGTATGGTCAACCACAAACGTTTAGTTGCTACATGTGTCTCCCCACCAGCAGTAGAGCATGAGACTGGATATGTGTGGGGTGGTATTGGTGGGCACAATTGTGGTCTACAGTATGTATCAGTGACAGAGTTACTATGGTAACACACACTTCCTCACTATTAGGCTAATCCACACAATTTCAATTACAACAAATTGATACTTTTCTGTTACTTCACAGTTTTGTCTCACAACCAGTGGGGGGCGCCAATTTACCACGTTTGTATATACTATGCTTGGATGTTTTTTAAATATGTGAGCCCTTACTCATCTCTCTCTCTCCCACTCTCTCTGACAGAGAAGTACAACTTCCTGGGTATCAGTATTGTAGGTCAAAGTAATGACCGTGGAGATGGAGGTATTTATATTGGCTCTATCATGAAGGGTGGAGCTGTAGCAGCTGATGGCAGAATAGAGCCAGGAGACATGCTCCTACAGGTACACAACACCTCCTCATTCAATATCCACTTCATTAATATTATTTTTATTATTATTACTGTTATTAAGAGAATCATAATCTTGAATTGATGGTTAAGGACAACATTGATCATGGTATTCAAAGTTGCTATTTTTCCAGTTATTCCAATTCTCTAATTCTTTCCAGTTCTATTTTCACCCAGCCTCTTATTTTCCTTACTGTTGTTGACCTCTGTATGGCCTTTTAGCCACACCCACACTAGTAATAATGAGTATAAAGAACATATAATATGAATTCATTAATTGTTTTGTCTTATGTGCATCTGATGTGCCATTCAGGTGAACGACGTGAACTTTGAGAACATGAGCAATGATGACGCAGTGAGGATCCTCAGAGAGATTGTGTCCAAAACCGGGTAGGCAGGCCAGAGGCCATTCTCCCAAATGACATAGCAATAACAGTACAAGCTAAGGCCTGTTAAAATCATAGCATTGGGATTAGTGTAGCTTAACAGATCTCTGATAGGGGATGTTTGGAAGGGTCAACATGTTGCGACGTAAGCTGCTTTAATACCGACAGCTGTGTAGCAGAGCTTTTCTCTGCCATTTAAAGGGACGTTTTATATCCAATACTTAAATAAACAATTCACTCTAACATGAAAGTGTTTAATATATGGTTGCCTTATTTCTTTCCTTTGTAATGAAATTAATGGGAAAAGAAATCTGTTACTTTTCCTCAATGTCCAGTACTGTCCAGACATGTTTTAACAATTTCTACTGTATGTGTCTCTCCCAGTCCAATTAGTCTTACTGTTGCCAAGTGCTGGGACCCTTCCCCGCGGAGTTACTTTACCATCCCGCGCGGTAAGACAACTAATACAGCACTAATGTGGCAGCTAGTAATGTTCATTCTTGTTAGCATGTGAAAAGCTACAATATAATGACCCTAACATGACTTTACCAGTGGGAGGTACTGTATCATTTATCAGTCTTGCTGTACTGTTTGTCCAGCTGAACCAGTGAGACCTATTGACCCTGCAGCCTGGATCTCACACACCACTGCCTTGACAGGACCTTTCCCACATTATGGTAGAAAAGACAGCACAAAAACACGCACATACACACACACACACACACATACACACAGACAATGACTCATGTATTTTCATTATGGCACTAACACAATGAGAGTTTCACCAGTAACTGAAAATTGTTGTTTCATGAATGATTTCACACAATTTCTCTCTTCTCAGAATTTGATGACTTGCCTCTGTCAGCAAGTAAGACAGATATGGCAACCATCGTTAAGGTGATGCAGCTGCCTGACTCAGGTCTAGAAATTCGAGACAGGATGTGGCTGAAGATTACCATTGCTAATGCCGTCATTGGTGAGAAAAACATATTTTGCTTTTTGTTGCTTCCTTATGCATACCGTAATCGGCATTATGCAGTGGAGATAAAGAGATTTCATCTAATTATTTTGTTGAAAAATATAAATTCTGCTAAAAATACCCCTAATATCTCAACTTTATAAAGCACTGATTAGGCAAGAAATGACTGTATTATTTTACTAGTTACTACTAGTTCTCACTACCCTTTATATCAGTTTGTGGCGGTTGCAACAGCATATTAATATATTAGAGGTACAGTATATATATCTACACTTGGTTACACTGATCATATTTCTATTCCATTCTGATGTTTGTTTTGAACAACACCTGAACCTCTTTATCATATCTGCATGCATTTCTGCTGTCACATGATTGGCTAATTTGATTTTTGCATTAACGAGCAGATGAACAGGTGTGCCCAGTTACTGTAAGTCTATACAGAGTGTATTTAGATTTAATGTGTGCGTGTGTGTGTGTGTGTGCGTGCGTGCGTGCGTGCGTGCGTGCGTGTGTGCACTGCTGTCAGGTGCGGACGTGGTAGACTGGTTGTACTCCAGAGTAGAAGGTTTCAAGGACCGGCGAGACGCGAGGAAGTATGCAAGCAGTCTGCTGAAACATGGCTACCTGAGACACACCGTCAACAAGATCACCTTCTCCGAACAGTGCTACTACACCTTCGGAGACCTGTGCCAAAGTACAGCATGACTGGCTCTCTACACAACGTCTGCTATGAATAGTGAGAATGACATGTTGCTAAATATTTCTCAATCCCATTTTCCCACATGATATCAGATATGGCGTCGCTCAACTTGAATGAGGGGTCCAGTGGCGGAGGCTCGGAGCAGGACACTCTAGCCCCGCTCCCCCCAGCCAGCAACCCCTGGCCCCTGGGCGGGCAGCCGTTCCCCTACCCTCCCTTTCCCTCGGCGCCCCCTAGCTTCCCACCGGGATATTCAGACCCGTGCCACAGTTTCCACAGTGGGAGCGCAGGCAGCCAGCACAGTGAGGGTGAGTGAGACAGGAGGGTGTGTGTTGTGTGTATTTGACTCATCATGCGACATGACACTGGCCCTGATGGAAGGACCCCTGCCTATGTCCTACTTCCGGATAGTTGTTTGACATAGGAATGCATATATCCTTAAACAAGTGTGTGTGTGTTCTAAAATGCCTCCTGTATTATTAAGGTCAGTCATGAGCATCTTGAGTCGTGCAGCGGACAGCTCTGCAGTACTGGGTGTGTAAACCTGATCGACCACGCGATCATGCAAGCTTGAAATGATCTATAACCGCTTCATTCTTCTACATCCTTTCATGAATGGTCTTTGGTTTCATTTTGAATCAAATGTGGTGATGCGCTCTGTTGCTATTGCATGTTCTTTATTTCATATCTGCATTGAGGGAGAGGGTCATTTTTTAGTTGTTCTGTTTGTAGATACTGTGGTTGCAATGGTGGGTGGTGGTGGTCATTGCAAATAATATGGGCTGATATGGTCATGTCCAGTCATTGAATGACCTTTAAAGATCTAAGGGCGCCCCCTACCTTAACCCCCAACCCCGAGTCTACTGAAAGATTAATAGCCAGAAGAAACAAAAATACCAATAAAAAGTTATTTAAAAGGCCTCCAGTTAAGAGCAACAAGCACCTCAGTAGTGCTGTATGTCTACAGAATGATATGCACACAGCACTGAACACACAGCATGTGGCTCCAGAAAGAAGAACATTTTACACTGCTCTAAATTGTACTCTAGTTACAATGATACTGTAGTTTATAGCGACTGTACCTAAAGTTGGTGTTAACAAAGACCCTTTCCAAGCCAGGAAAGCTCTGAACGTGAAAATAGACATTTGTTGTAGAATATAAACTTTACATATACTGTGCTGTACTTTTGCTCTCGATGATGGTGTTCTGACCTAGGGATGCACTGACCAGAGCTAAGGGGGTCTGGGCACTGTTGAGCATCAGCGTAATCCGAGCCATGGTCATATCAGTCAAGATAAATAGATGTTAAGTGCTGCCATAATTCAGCCTCATCTTCCTCTTTTGTTATAAACATGTTTGCATAATTCATGCAAATGTTGTCATGTTCTTGCCGCTGTCATGGCTTCAGTTTAACATCTGCAACCATGGAAGAGAGATAGCGGTGTAATGTATTTTATTATTTTGTCTTGTATGTTAAAAATAATTACTATTACTTCGACAAGAAATGAGTGGCAGTGCTTGCTTGAGCCTATGAACAAAGGCATGTGTGTGTGTGTGTGTGTGTGTGTGTGTGTCTGCGTTTTGTATTTTGTGAGGGGAGTGGCAGAAACCATGCCTCCGTACTTTAATGTAGTCATGTAGCTATAGGACTGGTACACACTGGGTAGTGGGGCTCAGCAGGTAGATTGGGCTGGGTCTGGACTCACTCGAGAGGATGTGTGTAATTCTGTTGTTCCCTCTGTTTCTGCTGGGCAACGGTAGACTGAAGGAGGAGGTAGTCCCAGGACACTGGGGGAACCGGTAAGCCAGTGAACCCATCCTCTGCTGCTCCTACTGTTTTGCTCTCTCTCTCTCTCTCTCTCTCTCTCTCTCTCTCTCTCTCTCTCTCTCTCTCCCCCTCCCTCAGTACCCTCAACATCCTCCGCCTACATATCTGTAAGGTTTTAATTTCCTTCGATCCTTCCATATGTCTTCCTTCCAGATCTGTGTGTGTGTGTGTGTGACACAGCCTGTTCTCCCTCTCTGCACCTTTTGGGCATGCATTCGTATCATGCTGGGGCCGCAGTGAGAGCGCATGATGTGGGACTGTCACTACGAAGCGTGTGCTGTCATTTTCACCACTAGGGGGCTCTCATACACCGCTCTACCCAGTACAGTCAAGGCTCCTCTTGGAGGAGGAGGAGGGGAATATTTTTTTACCCTAGCACTGCTACACCTCTATCAACCCAGTGCTACGTGTGTGTATTATTGGCACTGTGATATGACACCACCGCATATTAATACCTAAACTGACAAACATGGAAATATAGTGCTTTAAAATACAGTTTGGAATATCAGTTAGAAATTCTCAATATTGTGTTTATTCCAACAGCGGGGTGTCTGTGGTGCAGGTGTATCACTATATTTATACTGTTATCTTGTGACGATTCTTGCTGCAGTTGGAACATGAAGAAGATACTTACGGCTGAAGTGCACATGAGAAAATAATAATCGGTCGCACCTTAAACAATATTTGTTTACAGTGACCATTACGTTCATTGTGACGGAACATTTTGTAATTATATGCAATGTGTGATTAGTTAAACACACTGTTTGTTTAATGTGTGACCCTCTGCCATGGCAATAAATTGCAAATGTGATTGCTCTGAACTGATAAGCTGGGAATGATGAATGGCTATTATACTGAATGGTATTTGGCAGGTCAATCGGTCGGTCTGAAATGTCGGTGCTCTCTCTCTCTCTCTCTCTCTCTCTCTTTCTCTCTCTCTCTCTCTCTCTCTCTCTCTGTCTCTCTCTCTCTCTCTC
>JAODUG010000022.1:4070811-4083242 GCA_027564795.1 Aphredoderus sayanus | reverse complement strand
TCTCTCTCTCTCTCTCTCTCTCTCTCTCTCTCTCTCTCTCTCTCTCTTTCTCTCTCTCTCTCTCTCTCTCTCTCTCTTTCTCTCTCTCTCTCTCTCTCTCTCTCTCTCCACACAGGAAGCAGAAGCAGTGGGTCCAACCCCAGCGCTGGGAAAGGCAGGCGTCCGTCCCCGCAGGAGAAGGGCCACAGGTCAACGTGCAGCGAGTCGGAGCCGGCCGTGCGGGTGGCGCGGCGCGCCGACAGGTCCGCCAGCCAGATGAGCCACCACAGCCACGCCCCGTCCAGCCACAGCCACGCCCGCTCAGGCTTCAGCCACGCCCCGTCTCAGCGGAGTCACCCCCACATTCAGAACACTCACGTCTCCTTCGCCTACAAGCACCCGCCGCTCGCCCCGCCGGGACCCGGCTCCTGTGCCCACAGCGAGCGGAGCCACGCCTCCTCCTACGGCCCCCCGGGCCTGCCTCCCCCGTACTGCCTGGCCCGGCTGGCCCCCAAGACCCCGCTGAGCAGTAGCACGCCCCCTGGAGCCCCCCCGGGAAGGGAGCTCGCCGCCGTCCCTCCCGAGCTCACCGCCAGCCGGCAGTCCTTCCAGCACGCTATGGGCAATCCCTGCGAGTTCTTTGTTGACATCATGTGACTGGACAGTGCCTTTCCATCGGAAATGATTCTCCCGACCGACCGACTCGACCTCTCTCCGCTCCCCTCTCGCTTGTAAACCGCCACTGACTGCCCCTGAATGTACATGCTGGCCACGCACCCTCCGCTATAGCGATAACTCCCTCACAGGGAATTGTGGGCAGCGAAAGTGAAGGGGGAAGGGGGGGGGATTCTCACACAGGTCCTCCGTGGCTGTGAGACCCTCAGCTCTTCTGTTATTGACGTGGTGTGTACAGTTTGTCAAACGTGAGTGCTGTTCATTGTGGTGGGACTTAAGACACTGACACACAGATGTTCTCGGGAGTGCGTATTTTCCCTAGAATAGCCTTTGCTCCTCATGACCTTTTTAAACGGGCTGGGCCTGGACCTCAATCCCCCAGGCCTAGGCCCAGGCCCAGAGCTTGAACCATAGCCAATTTCCTGTGGGCATAGGAGTTGGGACTGGACATTCTAGTCTCTTCTGTCCAAACGCCTTGATATAATTTGGCACATTGCACCCAAACTCTCCCCTTTGTTGACATGTTTTCCCTGTAAGCACTACTTAAAGTCCTACCTGGTAAAAATGAACCCTGGTCAGTTGACAGTCCTTGTGTTTTTTTTTTTAAAGGAGGCCCTGTAGCCAGCCATGACTTTTAAATGGCTGTGTATTGCATGACTGTCTCAACTGCTTTAAAGTAGAGAAAGTAGAGAACTTTTATCAATTAATTTAGTTTTCAAGTATTACAAATGTGGGGGCTTAAACTTGCCAATTCTCTAAAGATAGAATCCAAACACTGGATACATTTTGTGGTGTTATTTATGTGATTATGTTGCATTGATGGTGTCATATTTTGTCTTACTATGGCTGACTGACAATCAGACATCACCCTTTGTGACTCTGTGACAATTGCCACTGTCCTAACTGTGCTTTGTCAAAGGTATCATTATAGCTGTCAGTAAATGAACCCTGACATTCATAACATTGTTCTGTTGTAAAAAATTTAATATCCTTGTAAGCAAATAGAGTTGCAGAAGGGATTGCAAACAGTGGACGCCCACCACAGCTTTAAAAGCAAACTTAAAAGAACTGTTTTAGGACAAGTGGTTAGCTAAAAGCATTACGGAGGTCCTTTTCAGTATATGTGTGAGCTAAGATAAATATCAGCGTCATGAAAACTAATGCCTCACGTGGTGGGTAGTTCAGTATGTCGTAGGGATTGTCTATGACATAGATCTGTGGATTGACTTAAACAAAAAAAAAGTGACTTCAAGGGCTAAATCTAGTAGCCTCTTGATTCAAAACGTTTTTCTTTGAAACATTAGCAAAAAGCCAGTTGTATCCATTTGAATTGTTTTAAGCAGCTGTGTGAAGGGGGCAAGATAAAGATACAGTAATTATGTGAGCACTTTTCCATTGTGGTTCTCTCTTCCTTTAGTATGAGACACTGTTTGCAATCAAAGATTTCTCCTTAGTTTTGTTTCTTTGTAAAAGAAAATAAATTGTACATATAAATTTATTATATATAAGAATAAAAAATATATATGTTCAAAAATTCTGTCTGTTTAAAAGAATCTTCTTGAATACGGAAACCACAAGGTGGTGACATTATTTTACTATTGTTTAGTCAATGCAAGAAAGGAAAGTAGGAAACACATTATTTCCTCTTTTATAGAGTAGCTGACAGTATACAACACATTAGGACTGATGTACTCATTTAAATAGAAGGCTTCTCACTGCATTATCTATCAGGCGTGCCAGATTTAATTGCGGTAGTTTTAAACTATAGACGCCCTTGTGGAAATTCCAAGCACCAATACTGCTGTGTGTACTTTCCGAGTGGGTTGTCATATGTCCAATTTGCTTCATGTACTGTAGACCCCGTTTGCTATTGCATCATGTCAGATATGCGTTATAAGAAACCACTGACCAAGTGCTTTGTTCTTTTGGGTGGGCTGACGTGAGAACTTACAAGAAGGAAATGATGTCACAATGACAAACTGCGTCGTCTATCAAATGCTAGCGTGGGTCTCAGGGGTTCCTAAATGACATGCATCCCGCAGCAAGAGCAGTTACTGAACTTTCACAAGTTTATTTTCGCGGTAAGGCCAGCCTTATACAATGGCTGACTGCCATATTTACTTATGTACTATAGATTGTAGCTTGTACATAGTGATTTGTACACATGCGTGTGTGTCTGTCTGTGTCTTCTAACAGTCGACGTGTTGAAGGTGGTAGGTGGGCAATGACGCAAGAGAATTTAATGCAAACCACACACCCTACAACAGATCAGACAACCTGCAGTACATGTGTTTTCACCATTTTTATAGACAGCAGACAACTTTGTATTGAAATATGCACTAAAAGGAAGCTGTTTTATCTGTACGGAAACACAAATAACTTTTTATAGAATTTCCCAGATGTGGAAAGTAAAGGTCATAAATCTTCATTCAGCTTTAGTAATTATATTGCTAAAGTTGAATTTAGCAATTTAACCAGTTTTAACTAGTTTTACAAGTTTTAGTTTTGCTTTTTCTTTCAGTTGAAATTCAAAGTAAAACCTTTCATTCCCCCAGAGAATTTTCAGAAAATTCTGAGCTTTGAAAATGCAGAATTACTCAATTAGTCAACATTTGTATGAACTGTATGTCTTTTTCATTCCTCATTGTCGTTATCCATCCCACGTTCTGCCAAAACAAATTGTGTTATAAGCTATTGAATTTAGAATAGGATACTATTTTTATCATAAGTGATTCGTGCACATGTATCAAGGAGGAGCTTAAGCAGAGATAAACCCAGCACCTTATGGCTGCAGGGAGTCACCTCCCAAACCACTTGCTTAACCACTTCCCAGTACAACTATGTCATCTAGTTAATTAACGTATTATCCTGTGTACTTTAGCTCATATCTGCTAAGGTTCAATAAACATTTCTGCACATTCAAAACATAACATAGGCCTATCTGTTTTGGGATCATTTAAAAGGCTACAGCCTACCTTTGAACTCGAAGCTGTCTGAAAATATGAGTAAAATAGTACACATTTTGGCCATAACCGATTAAAATATTGATCAAATATATTACGGAAAGAGACCTTGTTAGACACAAAATGTATCTAACAATTTAGTGTCTAACACCAATATTTTTATATAAAAAATATAAATACAATAGAAATGTGCTATGCCGACCGACTTGGTCCCCCCCGATGTTGACTCTATGACTACGGCCTTGGTTGGAGCACGCATTCAGGGTCCGTCCTGCGCCATGCGTGTGCGTGTGCGTGTATGGCAGAACTTAGCTGGCGATTGTTGCAGTGTCAGCGCCAAATATGCTGGTGTATTGTAAGCCGTATGTGGCTGATACGGGGGTGCCCTGGGGACAGCCTTGCGATTGGGTAGCCATGTGCTTGGTTCCGAAGCAATCGCTGGGCGACCCCGATCTACGTCCATGTATTTGTTGTGTCGGCGATCTGGTTGGCCAAATACACGTGTGCCAAATTTGCGCCCACGTCAAGAAATATATTGCGCACAAAGACACGCCTACTAAAGAGACACGGGCTAGGTTACATATGCATAGCACATGTCTTCTCAACTAGATGTGTGGAGTTACATAGAGGCTACAGCAGAGGCAAATAACTTAAGACATTACTTGATCTCATCCTTATTATGTTATTTAAACACTTAGAGGATAATGTGTATGTAAACCAGTCGGCTACGTAGGTTTGAACCATATAATTCTATGGTTTGAACACGTTCTTAACTTTAAATATCTGAGAAACTTTTGTCGCAGGATTGTTATCTGGTTCCTAGTTGTTTGTGGTCTGTAGAAAACAAAAGATACAGCGGTAGGCTATGTATGTGCTATTCTGGGTGATGATGGCTGTCTTCCACGAGTACTTGGGCAGCGCTGCACAGATCGAGAAGGGCTGCCAAAAGTGGCGCTCGAGCGGGGAAACAGATGTCTGCTGCGACAGCTGTAAGCCAGGTGAGTGTATCGTTTTAAAGCGCGTTGGGATCTTTGTGTAATTTGTTTGGATACTTATTACTGAATGTGATATTTCTGTAAACAAATACAGGCTACTGTTCATCATTGATGAACATTTGAGTCAAAAATATAAATACCCTTGACAATTCATTTTGGATAAACAGCCTGTATTTGAGTTAAAAATATAAATACCCTTGACAATTCATTTTTTTTATACATTTCACTATAGCACCTCACACCACATATAATAGCCATGATATAAAGACAGCCACATAATATATTTTAGTTTTCTTTTACATTTGTTTACATAATATATTGTGTATTTTGGATTTATCTCCCATTAGCTTTGTTTTATTTTGCTGATGCATTTTCTCTTAGGAACATCGACTCAAATGATAATAGTTGTTAATAATCAAACCAGTTAATAATCAAACCAGATGAATACATTTATTATAATTATATATCATGATTATTGTTATTTGTGTATAACAATGAAGCCTTAAAGTACCGGTAGTTTACTTTGTTAGTGTCTGTCTTCATGGTGGAAGCAGAAACATTTGTCTCAGTTTATATAGATTCAAATGGTAAACCTTAGATTAATATCATGCTCCTCCTTGTGTGAATTTCCCCCTGTGATTAAAATCTTAAACTGTTAAGGTGATCCCATGTTCAAACACAAACAACTAGTTCCTCATACTAGTGTAATTGTGATGAAGGGTTTTTACCACTAACCTGACATGAATTAACTTGATTTCATTTCATCATCAGCTGAATGGTTTCTGATATGTCCCAAGTTTTATACTCAGCAGCTGATCTGTGGTTGTACCTAACCGAAGTTTAGTTTCAGTGGTTTCAGCTAATACCACAACAAAGAAAGACATTTTGGATTTAGTCCCATGGGGGATTCAGTTATACTGTGCTGTGAAGTGCTACATTAAACTTTACTCCACAAAACTTTGTGCAACAGGTTTTCTTTGTATTACATTTCAAAACTGATGAATAGAGTACATTGTTGTATTCATGAGCTCCTTGAACATATTCATGTTTTCATCTGATTTTGATACACTGAATGTCCCCCACTTTCTCTTTAGGCAACCGTATAGTTAATGAGTGTGGTCGATATCCCATAGAGCTTTGTACTCCATGTGAGCCAGGCACCTACATTTTGGAACCCGCTCAGTATGAATGCAAAATGTGCACTCAGTGCATAGGTATGTATGTTGCCTCTTCTACTGTTGTTCCCATTAGTCATACATTCCAATGTAGGGGTCACAAACAGGGGCAATGGATGTGGGGGTGGCATGGTATTTATCATGAGATGATTTCAATATTTTGAATACAAAAAAAATGAATTACAAAGTAGTAAGATGTTTACTTTCATATAATTAAATAAAACCAAAACAAAACATTCTCTGTTCCCCTCAAATGTGTACTGCAGGTGCCCGAGTCATGCTGAAGGAGTGTACAGCTGACCATGACACTGTGTGTGGCTGTAAGGAGGGACTCAGGTGTGGTGACACGGCCTGTTCTTTCTGCATTGAGGAGTGTAAAAAAGGCCAGGAGCCAACAGAAAATCGTAAGGCAAAAATGCTACATTCATTGACTCACCGTTGCCTGTGTTTCATAGAAATCTGTCTTGTCCTACTGGCAGTATTTGTGATATTGCTTGCTTCTTTTTAGCTTTGTAAGACACATTGACATTGCTTTTTAAACTGCAAAATGCTCGTTTGTGCAGGTTCTTGCAGAACATGTCCAAATGAAACGTTTAATGACCAAATCCATCAGGCATGTAAACCATGGAGCAAGAGGTGAGATTCACCGTACTCCATCAATACTACAGTACACGTCCTCTTAATTCCGCCCTCAAACAAAATCACGATTTGTAGAATAACCCCGAACATATTCTCCTGTTTCCAAGTTGTCCCAGGCACGGTGACATCATCATAGCCAACGGAGATGCATTCAGCGACATCAAGTGTGGTAACATCAGTCTTCCCAACATAGAGCTGGTACACACTCCTAAGGGTAAGACTTCATTATTTTGTTGGTTGTAGCATTCGGGCTTAGGATATATATTTTTTTCCAGATATTTAAAGCCTTTTTTTATTCTTTTTACAGCTGATCTACTGCAGGTCTGGCCAGTAGTAGGATGTGTGTCTTTTCTGCTTGTGGTTATAATAATGGCAATAACCATCACCCGGATGGTCAAAACGAAAAGGAAAAGAACGACAACCAAGACCACCAAGGAAAAATTACCTGAACCTATCATTAGAACTCCTACAGGTAACTACAGCTTCTACTCAGCGTGTTTCAAATCTCACACACAGTACAGTAGCTACAGTAAAAAACCCATCTCATATGATCTACTACTAAAATCACTAGGAAGTAGGTTTAAAATTCAGTCTAAATCGCTACCCTCCCTTTCTTCTAGATGATCCTAGGACATTGATAGCAGAGGAGTGCAGCTTCCATGAATCGGAACAAGAGCAGGGTGTAAACTCGGAGTCCCTAGACTCCATGTATCCCCTCATTGTGTGAACGGAACAGGGTCTGAATGGCACAGTGATTTGATTGAAAACTCGGACACTGTCAGTCAAATTCATGAGTCATGAGGAACTGTTAAAAGGATGTCTCTTAGGCATTCTTTGTGCCTTACAGAACTGTTTGTTGTTTTTTACATCCAACTTCAAAGCCACTGCTGTTAAAAGAGCAGAGGTAAGGATTTTTACCATGAACGTTAAGGAATACACAGAGCAAGAGGGGATTTTTAAAAAGGAAATACCCTTTTTAATGAATAAAGTTTTCATTTGCGATAAACAGATTCATGCCTTGGGGACATTGTGATATCTTACCCGGATATATTGTGCTCGCCTGGGAAGGAAAAAAAAAAAAAGAAGAAAAAAAAAGTCACAGCATATGCCATTGCAAAATTTTCGGTATTTTTTTGTATTACTATTTTAGAGGAGCTTACTGATAAATGCTATGTACATCAACTTGCAAATTTGCATGCTAGTGAGACAGGCTGTATATGAATGTACAGTGCAGGTGGGTGTGTAGCTGCGTATGTTACATGCACAAAAAGACCATGGGAAGTTTTGAGACAGGTTGATATGCACCTAAAGCCCCCATGCTTCCTACTAAGTGTGTAGTGTTTTAATCAGCGCTTTAAGATTACTGTAATTCATTTACTGTAAGAAGTGCAGCCTATTGTGTTATAAATACATTAGCATGACACAAGGCAATAGCCTTGGATTCAACATTGAGGGGGGGCAATTTGAGCACAGCTGAATATTGGGAGGGATGCCCCCCCCCCCCAATATATATTATGACTATGGCCTTGCATGACATGATTCTAATGATGGTTGCAGAGTCATGAAGGCTCAGACTTCATGACTATTGGCTCAGTCTTTGTATGTCAACAGGTTATATTAAAGAATAATTGGTTTCCTAACAAACTCAGCATAGCAGCCATAAAAAAAAAAAAAAAAAAAAAAAAGATATGGTACTGTACTTAAGAGTTCCCCTTAGCGTAGGAGGAGGGTGGGTGCAAAGGTTACCAAGTTAGAGCTAAAAAAACTGACATTTACTGTAGACATTAGATTTAAAAGTTAATTTAAGGTCAAATAAGTTTGAGTCATCTTAGCTGAGTAAGTGCATATTTCACAACACAGTAGGCTGACCTAGCCTATAAGAATTTTTTCAGATAACGTGAATGGTCACAATGCGAGTCATACACATCAACACAAATCATGCGCGATGTGTCACACTTACCTACATTACATTCAACTACACATAGGAAATAAATTAGTCACTAAAAAAACACAAGCACATGTCTTGAATGTTGCATTGTGGGCAGTCAGGCGCAGGGGAATACAACTATATATAAGTATGTCTCTTTTGTACTGTAGCAGACGTGTAACCTCTTTTCACTAAATGGAACATTTGACATTCAAAGCTGTGACAAAAGGGCGTGTGGTGGTTAGCCCACACTCATAGTAATGTAAGACCATATGCAAGCTGCTGCCTAGCTTTTTCTACGTATGTCTATTGCTTGGTAACACTGGGGTTTTCCACGTAGGCCGTTACTGGACTTTATTTGTATATGCAAATATATATGTACAGTAAATAATACATGTCTGTGTCCATTCTATGCCTTATAGATATGAAAAATAGTACTTCATTTGCATTTTACATCACTGTTATCTTCACTCATGCTTGTGCAAAATAAATAGAAAAAAAAAGCCTGAAATATATCATTAACAGGTAAATATTCCTTTACAACCCCCCTAGAAAAGACACAGTTGTTAGTACTTTTAGCTATTTTTTGTCTGATAACAAGCTATAAATACACAGTACAATAGCATGAGTTCTTAACATGGACAGAATTAAGCTACTCATACAATGCTTGTGGTTCATCTAGAAATTTGGGGAATATAATTTTACAAAAGGAGGGTTCAATTACTTGATTGTCTTTTTGAACACTTTAAAAAAAAAAAAGTGTACTGACCACATTTTGTCTGATCTGTAATCATGTCAATCAGTCCAACCAATCTATATGTGGTGTGTTTGGTAAAATTGTACTTGTATAAAGCTGTCAAAATACCAGGAAAACCCCTGGTATTCCCAAATGCAAATATAATGCTTAAGGAAGAAATAACTCATTTCTCAACTCAACTTTTTTACAGTATATGACTTGGAGGTTTAGACTAATTTACAAGACATGAAGGAAAAGTGTTCTCCCACACACATTACAAATGGTACAGAGATGAACTGTAAGGTTCTCATCAACACCAAGCACTGGAGCGAACACAAGCTATACCATTTTAGATTTTCCCTTTGAGAGATATAGTGGCATAACATCAGTTATGAATATATATTATGATTGCCTCTAATTTTTTTTACTAGGTAAAGTGCTAACTGGGAGATATATGATACAGTGAACCCAATTCTGGTGGATATTAAGCCATGGAATTTAAGATGCATAGCAAACCTTGACTTTTAGTGTCTGTAATTGCTCACCTCGTAATCTACATTGTACATAGGGTTTCATTGGGACATTACTGCTGTTTACAGTTCTCTTTTTTCTCTTTGGCCTTGGTGGTGAAACGTGCTGATTTTTCGCTTTGCCGCTTGGTTGGGGGGATAAAGGCAGGCTCTTCGAGGACATCGTGTAATCCAGGCTGAGTGATGGGATGGGATTGAGCAGCTGGACCTGTTGAAGCATAAGCAGCCATAGTACATAGTCAATCAGTGTGATAAAGAAAACATACCTGCATTTTTTATTGCATGTTTGAGCCTTTTAAGGCTTTTCACTAGCAGTCCCAGTACCATAGATTTTACTCTTTTTGAAAAACAACAATTTTATCTTGAAAAATGTTAAAATGTCAAGTGCTCATTGAAACCCATACTTTGATATATGGGGCAAGATTGAGAGATCAAGCAAGAAAATACCTCCATAACATGCAGTGCTACCGTACATACCCATTGGACCTGCTCTGAAGCTCTCCCTGTCCTGCGTCCTTGCCTTAAATGTTGGATCCAGTTCTTCAGCTATGTTTCTGATCTGTTGGCCTGGTCTGTCAAGAAGACAACAGTTGTTTAACAGTATACATAGGATATTCCATTACAGACATGACCCATCCCTATGCATTAACTACTATCCTTACATCAACGTGGATATGGGACAGGGTTGCTGGTTCTCCAAAGAGAAGTCCTCAGTGTGGGAAGGAAAGCCCTCAGAGTCCAGTCTCTCCCGCTGGACCTGTGGTAATGGACAGTTTGGACCAGCCTCACAAAACATTGTTTTGGCTTACAAACTGCTATCCTAAGTTCACGCCATAGTTTGCACAATTTATTTTGATCAATGATTATAGTTTTCCTGTATGTGTGTAATTTAATTACTGTATGTTTCACTAACCAATTACATTTTTAATTGTCCTTTGACGTAAAGGTCATGTAGTTTCCATAAATGTGACGCAGCACAGACAGTTACCTGTCTGTCTTGTACGGCTCTCCCGTCTCTGTGACTCATCATCTCTCGGTGTTCACGGAACGACCCCTGGCCTTCGACCTCACGAGACCGCCGCTTTATCTTGATTTCTTGCTTTTGTATGAATCTCGCAATTTCCTGTCACCAAAACATTATAAGACATCAGACATAATGTGCGTATCTTACTAATGGCACAAAACATTGTAAGCTCTCTCGCTCTATCTATCTATCTATCTATCTATATACACACACACACCTCATCCTGAGCCACTTGCGCAACTCGAAAGTCGCGTTCTGGGATAGAAGTTCTCAGAGTGGAGGAAGGTAGATGGTTCTGTAATTACAGTGAAGAAAACAATTACTCAACAATTACTGATACTTGAATTCAAAAGGCCGATAAGCCTGCAGCCAAACCTCGTCTCGTACCCCTCTCAACATCTTGTCCTCCTCCTCTTCCTGTAGGCGGCGGGCCAGCTGCTCATCCTGTAGAACTTGCTGCAGCTCCCTCAGGTCCAGACATGTCTCTTTATGCACAGCAGGCCCTGCTCAACCAGCCACATGGACCGCAGTCACAACAATGCGAATGAGTAATTAAAAATTCACACGCGATTTAAAAAGATGAACAGATCGATCAGGTGGCAAAAGAGATAAATCAGACGGACAAACGGGCAGGGATGCAAGAACAGACTTGAATTTTCGATGTTTTTGATGGTAGAAAAAGTAGAGAAACAACAAGTGAAAGTGCAGAGATCAGCATTTGGATTACAGACTGAATGAACACACGAGCATCGAAAGAAAACATAGTTCCCAGATCACTCCAGAATCAGTTGTCACCACAGGGGAAAACACCGGAAATCATCCCACTGGAGGAAAAGACTTACCCCCCCACCCCTTTGGCTGAGCCACCACAAAGTCCAAATTTGTCCACACTGAATATTGATTGAGGGAAGGATGAGGCGAGCAGATGAACACACACACACACACAGAGGAGGCAGGGAGCCCAGCTGTGGAGTCTGCCCCCTGCAGGCTGAAGTTGCTGCGCTGGCCGTTACCTGCGGTGGCGTGCCTGGACACAGCCCTGGCAGACGGCCGGCGGCTGCTGAAGCTCTGGCTACGGCGCGGGGCTCTTGTGTGTAGGGTGTCCTCTTCCTCTCCATCTAGACGCAGACTTTGAAAGGCTTCCTCATACCAGCGTTCACTTCTGGTCCTACCAGCTCTGACGGTGTGATTTCCCCATGTGCTCCTGTGCTCTCCTCCCCAGCACCTGGCCCTGCGGCCCTCCACGGCGACCGCGCCCGAGTCTCCATCTTCGCAGACGTCCGCGTCACCCACCGCCACTGTGGCCGTGCGCTCACACCGTCGATCCCGCTCTCCCGTGCGAGCGTCTGCACTGTCTCTTTTGTAAGATGACCTCCTCCTCGCCCCAACGTCGCTGCGGTAACTGCGCCTGTCGGCGGCGGACCTCTGGAAGGCCCTCTGGTGTGGCTGGGCGTTGCCAAGGGACACCTGGCTGCTCGTGCTCTGCAGGTCCAGTTTGAGCGGTGCCCCCGGGACGCCAAGCCTCACGGCCACACCCCTCTCTCTGAGGACCTCGCCCAGCATCTCCCAGACGCCACGGGTGTCACCATGGTAACCATCATCCCGAAAGTGCACATGTTTGTCAGGGTTCTCCCTGCAAGTCCAGGTCCTGGACAAGTCCTTTGGTGACAAGTCCCTTGGAGACAAGTCCCTTGGTGACAAGTCCCTTGGAGACAAGTCCCTTGGAGACAAGTCCCTTGGTCTGTCTGCGTGTACTCTGAAAGACTCACTGAGACTACAACGCCTGCC
>JAODUG010000022.1:4038714-4056629 GCA_027564795.1 Aphredoderus sayanus | reverse complement strand
CCCCCCCCCCCCCCCCCCCCCCCCCCCCCCCCCCCCCCCCCCCCCCCCCCCCCACAGCCTTGGGGTATATAAGTCAGCATGGGGCCAAGACAGCACAAAGACGACCGGCCTTTCAACATCTTGGAAGGACCCATTGGCCCATCTGACGACAACCAAACGTCCCGCCACAGTGACCGAAATCACCTCCAGCCTTACAGAGATGAAGTGTAATCAGTTGCTGTCATGGACCTTTCTGCTAGCAGCCTCTGGACCACTGTTGGCACACCCCATCACAGACTCTGGTGAGATGCCCTACTCAGGACCTGGTAAGTGAAGTAAAGACTTCATTCATAAAGATTAATTAGCTCAATCAATTAGCTGTGCAGTATTTGTGGAGCTTTAATGGATTTACAATTGGGTAATTTAGCAGAGACTTGCAGTGATTTTAATTACAAGTATTAATAAAGGGCAGGTAGGGTTAGGCATCTTACAGGTACTCAAAACCATGGTCTTCTGTCTAGAACTTGAACACAGACTATCCTGTTCCTGTTAATAATACAGTATGATGTGTAATGTAATAAATGCATTTCTAATTATTTCAATATTCCAGTAAATCTCTGTTTGACCTGCAACATTTTCTCATGGGCATTGTAACACACTATCATGTTTAATCATAATGGCATTAAGATTACCTCATTGCACAAATAACCCTAATGTCTGAGTCTATACAAGCTTCAAGTCAATGTTAATCTGTCCTCAGTGTCTCTGGAGGACAGAGGAGTCGGTGGTCTGGAGGATATGTCCTTTTCAGAGCAAGATGGCAATGGCTTTAGATACTCTTCCCTAATGTCTGGGGAGCTCAGCAGAGATGGTGAGACACACACACACACACACACACACACACACACACCTTACATCCATCATTTTAATGTTAAGTAAGGTGCAATCTAGCATGCAAGCTTCATAAACGCATATCCTCCAAAAAATCGGGAATTTAGTAATAGTTTAAAATATGAGTGATTCTTCACTGTTTGCAGGTCTCAGAGCAACGGGCCTCCTCCCCAGGGGCATGAAACGAGAGGTGTTATTTCTATTTTGTGATATACTAAATAATAATAATAATTTTTAAAATTAATATTATAAAATGGACTGCTTCAACACTGTTTCTCACTGTCATCGGATTTTATGTTGTCACAGGGTTTGTTGGAGAAGCAAGGCCTCCTGAACCCTTTCGGTCATTTCCTGGGCATCAGGAAACAGTTCCGGAAAAGGGGTGGGAATACTGAGTGTTTCTGGAAGTACTGCGTGTAATGCTGGCCGGTCCCCAACCACACCAGAAACCGGCCTTGTACTACAGCACATTGTATCTTGCCCTCACAGAAACATACACTGTTTGTACACACATAAACACACCCGCATGTATACAGTCAGCACTGACCCACAGAAAGAAAATAATGCCTGAAGTTTGTTTGAGAATTGTTGCTTGAGAATTGAGATGATTTATTCGGATCTTGTGTTTTTCTATAATCACGTATCTACACCTTTGTTGTCTGCTGTCCCACAATGGCTATCTATGCGCTGAATAGATATTAAAAATATTTGGAAAATATCTTAACTTAATGTTATTATGTCTAACCTTTATATTGTTGCTGGGATAAATCCGTAATGTCAGTAAAACAGCTTATTTAGCCATTTTGTCATTATTCTAAAGCAGATGGGGGAAAAAAGACTTTCTCAAACATTCGTGTCCAGTTTTCTTAATTTTTTTCATTTTTTTTTTATTATTTTACAGCAGAAAGAATATAAAGCATTCAGAAAACATCTTCCATATTTTAAGGGCATTTCAAAATGTTTTGCATGGCTTCAGCAGCTGAAATCTCTTTTTTTTTTTTTACATATCCATCGAGTCAGTGACGCTTGTACATGCACAAATACAAAAATAAAACTTACAAACGAGAGAGGAAAGGGCTGGGGAAGGAGAGAGAAAGAATAAAAGAAAAGAAAAGAAAACATTAGGAGAACCGAGAGAAGATGAAACTATCTTGGGAGGAAGGCTGGGTGGGTATAGGGACACATAACAGGAATAGACAGAGAGAAAGACAGTTATAGAGGAGAGGAAAATAGATCTAACACTATAGTTCACATGCAAAGTGTCGAGGTCCCATGACTTTATATCAAAGCAGGGCCATTTTTTTCTTCTCGGTTTTGGAATCGATGAAAACGTGCAGTTCGGTAAAGGGTGCCACATAATTGCTGTCCTTAATCTACTGAATGCTTGTCTTGCAATACTGGCATTTGCATAAGAGTAAGTCGACTACATGTGTCCAATCAGTTTAAACTTCACTAAGTCTATAGGTCTCCACAAAATAATTTCTTATTGCTCTGTGTCCACAAGTGGAAATAGGTTTTGAGATAGCTTCCGTTGTCCTGATGTGCCTACCTTTCTCTGGGCTGGGTGCTCGGGCAAAAGAAGAGGAGGAAAGGCAGATTCTCAGGTCAAATTGCAGAATGGCAATAGAATAAAACAATGTCAATAAAGAGCTAACCTCTCACTGCATTCTTAAGTGTCAGTTAAACTAAGTTTTGCAGGTGATCTTGCAGGCTACTGTAGGCTATGCCTTGGTATGCATCATGTACCATAATGCATACCAAGGCATAAGGCATAAAAACCATTTGCTCTAATGGTCTGTTCATGTGAAAGTATTCTACTGTATTAAGCAATTGCAAATCTTATCTAAATCAGTGGCAGCTCTCTATAGCTTGGGCCTACTGGTGGAGTTTAACATCACTTAATGGGAATGGATTTAAACCATTGCTATCACTTCCCTCCAGTATTACAACAGCAAATTTGTTTCTCCCATTGGCTGTCTTTACCAGAAAAAGCACTGTTGCTGGGTTTACCCAGATGTGATTTCAGTGTGTTCCACCGTGAATCATGTGTCCTGCTCTGTTTCCTCCTCCCCATTTTGGCACCCTGAGTAAAATACAGAAGGGAGGTGAACCAGACGAGAGCGTGTGTCCGCTCCGCTGCTCCGTGTACAAGTGAAACTGACACCTTGACACGTGTGCATGAGTGTTTGTGTGCTGTGCATGTGCCTGTGTATGTGTATGTGTTGCCTAGTTGATCATTTCTTTATATACGGTCACAATGGTATTTAACATCAGCCGTGTATTTGAAAGTGGGATCACACTTATCAAAATCCAAAAGATTAAATAAAAAAACTAAACAAAGGAAAGTCTAAAAGCTTAAAGCTTTCTCTATAAACAATCTCGTCCTCATGCTTGGCCATGTAAACGCCAGCCAGTGCTGAGTATCAGTCACTGGCTGGCGTTTACAAGCTTCCCCTCTCCCTGCCGGTCACATGCCCTCGGTCTCTCTGAGATCTGCGACACGTCCAAGCAGTGTTCATGATGACACAGAACCAGTCTTTTAACAACTCTACCTGACTATCGATTCTAGGAAAATAAGCATGCTTCAGGTGCACTTCTGTCACCCAGTTAACTATTTTACCCATGCAAGCATTATAAAACCTTCTCCTTTTGCCGCAGCACCATGTCAGCAATGCACTTTAGCCACAGCTTTGAGGATGAATGCAACGCAACAAACCCCAGTAGTGGCATTTCTACATTTTGTGGCTTCAACAATCAGGCCAATTATAAAAGAGAATAAAAGGCAAAATTAAAAAGACAAGCTCAGCATGTTGGCAAACTGGGATACTGGTTAGAATAGGGGTTGCTGTATTCTGGGATGTTAGGTGATGGTGAGGATGTGTGTTCTTGTATTGGATACAGCACTATCCACAGGCGCCCATTTGATTTCGTACTGACTTTAGATATTCTACATTGCATGTTGACACTGGACTTGTGCGACTGAGATATGAAGTAGGCACTTTCTACATAAACACTCGGGGGGGAAAAAACAGCTCACCTCTATGGAACACAAAAAGCAGCTGATCAATCTAAAAATGTCTAAGTTTAAAAATAAAAATAAAAACAAATACATGAATTAAATAAATAAAAATAAAAAAAGTATACATGACAGCTATTCAGTGAACCAAAACAAAAACTTAGTGGCTCTTGCACATAGGCGGGAAACATAATACATGGACAGAGAAAGGTCTATGTGTTTTTTTTCAGGTATTAATATATACTGTAGAAATGTGCAGCAGCTAACAGGTACCTCTAGTCTAGACATGTAGCTTACATTTGTCTCTATCTGTGTATCTGATGGTTTCCTACTAGCCATACAACAGCACTGCTCATCTGGGCTAATAACCCATGGAGCTTTATCACAATGGTGACATAGTAGGGACATTACAGGCATAGCTCATAACATTCATGATATTTGATGTAGGTATGCCATTGCACCAACAGTAACAATGTAATGGGTGCTTTGCTAGCTTAATATGCACTAGTGCATTTGTATAACAAAATGTAACCGACTCTCACTGAATGTTTTGAGCTACAGCCATGTTTACCCTATACTGTGACATGTTGTTCAGACACAATATTAGTCATAATCCACAGTATCTGTGCACAAAACAGTTTACCACATATTCGCGTTGGCTCGCTGACCGCACACTGAGAAGAAGACTGACAGTTTTCAATGTTGTGTCTCTGGATAAAATCATTTTAGCACCTTAGACGGTTCGAGAATTTCTTTTTAGCAGATTACAAAAAGACATCAATCATGTTTGCTACAGAGCTTCTTCGGTCAACTAGTACAGCTATAAATATATATATATTTTTTATAGAGTAAGGTCTATTCAGACCCTGGCAGCCTTGGTCAGGGTTTTTAGTTATAGTTATTTTGTATTAGGGAAGGGTTCACCAATATATTATAAGGGGTAGACCTTGAGATCAATTATTGTTTGTTGGAAGTAACTGCACATTGCAGCTAATTGGGTGTATTCTCTCCATACAGATTTTATGGGGTCACCATGGGCAAGGCTGCCATTTACAATCTTTAAGATAACCAGTGACACACTATATTCCATATGCAATTAACAATAAAACAAAACATGACACAAATCAAAATATTTAAATTCCTTGCAATTATATCCAAGTGTATTCAGTTATGGCAAAATGGTTGTAATCCACATGTTAATGTCATAGACAAATGTTTGGTCAAAAAACAAATGTTTCTACAATACAGTATTTGTAACTTTTTCTTTGCGTGATCCTCAGCCAGTTGTGGTATTATGGACTTCTATGTTTGTGTGTATTTTATTGTATGATTATCTGTTCTGCAAAAGTTAACTTAATTCTCTTGTTAAGCAATATAACATTCACATTACTTGGCACCATTGGCAGAAGAATCTTGGTAGCCCAAAACAAAAAATGTAAACATAACCATACTTGTTTTAAGATAATTTTGCAGATTTTATTCTAACTCTAAATACACTGTTTTTTTAAACTTTTTTATATTGCAATAAGGTCATGCTTTAGCAAAATGTTCTTCTCAAGAACAATCAAAATAAAATAAAATACTCTTAGTGAAATACTTTAATCATTTTATAGAGCATAGCCACTACTGCTTTTGTTGTTCTTGTTTTTAACTTTTGTTCATGTTTTTCATGCACATAGCTCATTTTATCCCAGGTATATACACTATATACAAACAGTACAACCATACTTCTTAGGCATTCAAACAAAACTATACAAATATTCTGTTTTTGTCTCGTACCTGTTTTTGACTCCTTTTTAATGAATAAAATAATATATTTTTAAAATACAATCCCCTTTTGGGTAAATGTTTTTTTTTTCCCCCCTACGTACTTTCAGCCTTCTATATATACAGAAACCGCTCAATTGTCAAAAATATGGATTTGTCAAACCCCTATTTTGGGAGTAGCTTAGGGACCCCTCAAAGAATCTCTAAGACGTCAAGGCAATGTATGTGATCTTCCCCTCAAAAGCCCTTACAGGCTCTGAAGTTCATTTAAAAAGAACAGTAATAACCTTCATGACCGTTATCGTTACAACACAAGATAGGCAAGTTCTCTTTTGCTTGTTAGGTTTCAGAGGAGCAATCAATTGATATGAGGGACAATGGAACAGAGAAGAAATGAAAGAGCAAAATGTCTGGAGGCCTTCGTTACACATAGTACAAACTATGGGTGGGGACTGTAGGTCATTAAACTGGAAATAAAAAGAAAATGAGAGGATAGACCCACACACACACTAAACTTCAAGCACGTATGGGAAAAGAGGTTTGCCAAGCCATGCATTTTAGTTTTTTCTGTAAAGGATTTAACAACACAGAACTCTTGACAATACAGGCCAGCAATACTTGACATAACGGACAAATTCAAGTAAATGTAACAATGTAAACAATATCAACAATATCAATAACATTAATGTTTGCTAAGAAAAGGCAAATTAAAATTACAAAATATATCTAATAAACATGTATCTGCATGGTTAAAACCTTCGTACATTCTTAAGTAGCTCCACTCATTTAGACAGACTGATGGGCTGAGCCCAGTGGGCCAGAAGTAATTGTTGAGCTAATCTGAATGTACTGTAGTGGACTTGTGCAAATGGATCAGTGGCTTACTGATGTATTTGGTAAAACCTCTTTCCTCAAATTAATTGATTGTTCACTTCAAAAGTTATGAAATACAACTGGAGGCCAAAGTGTTTTCCACACGGCCTCCCTGTCCTGCGTCCCAGACACGTGTGTCCTCCTCTTCTCTACATCCTCAGGTGGGACAACCCTCGCTCCAACGTGTCACGCATTCTTGCCTTTCGCTGTCCAAAATCCTCATATGTACTCCAAAAACGACAAAACAATCCATGGAAAAGTGCAAAAAATGCCAAGAAGCAAATGTTCTGCACCCCCTGCCCACCCCCACCCCGACCCCACCTTATAGTGTATAGTCCCGTAGAAGTTGCCACTCTCCATACCAAATCAAGTCCGTGGGAAGAGAAGATATGTGAACAGAACGCTGTTGTACATATAATAGTAACCTGTAACACTGCAGTGGTAGTGGTAGTAATTGCAGCGTTTGCATCGATGTGTGTGTGCATGTTTTTTTTTTTTTTCCTTTCTTTAATTCTCTTGTAAAATGTCTCGGGTACAAACTGAAAAAAGGAAAGAGGAGTCAGGAGAGTGATGTCACATCGTGAGTGGGCTCTTCCGGGGGGTCTCATGTTCCCTGGCCCTTTTCAATTCTTTCACTCTGAAACACAAAGACAGATGCCCATGATTATAACATCCAGGATTAAAATGCTAGTGACAATGTTATCATGACATTAGACTACAGTAACACACAAGTTACTCATGAATTACCACTGATTATCCACAAATATACTGTAGATTGGAAAGACTATATGGTTTATTTAAAACTGGGATATATATACTGGAAACGTCCGTAGGATCTGATTAATGTAAATAAACCCACTCCAATATGTCAACACATTATACCGTTACATACTAAGGTTGAAAATGGAAAGTAAAGACAGTTTTAACAGAGACAGACTATAAATCCATTTATTCCTGTAATAAACTAATGGGGGAGAAAAACAAACTACTCCCAAGACATAATTTTCATCCGCTTACATAATACTCAACGCTGGGTAGAGGTTCCCAGTTTGTAATAAAAATGAAATTCTCAATGTGACTAGCATGCACATCTTGGCAGAAAAACAAGAAAGTGGGCCTGTTTGGCGTCATAGCATAAATGTGTATCCAAACAGTGTCTTAGCCAAAAGCAAAGAGTAAACAGTAGTCTATCTGTAAAAGTACTGTAAATGTCACACATATACCAACATGTAATATATCTACCCATTAACAGAAATTAAAATTCGACATACATTGTTTTAAAAAATATCAGAGATAATCATAATATGGCTGTTGTGCTCCCTGGAGGTGTGAATCTATTACAGCTCCATGTTTTGTTGTCCCAGTGGGAGGAAGCTCCTATTGTTTGCGTATCTGGCGGTGACCTATATGCTATCACAGTGCTCAGTCTAACCTATATCACAGTGTAGCAGACAAACCTGCCATCTAGATCTGGAACCAACTACTGTCTCACCTGCTCTGGAAGCACAGAAACCTATATTAGTACCGTATGCCTTCTCACTTTGGTAATTAGAATAACAGCTTGATATGCTGTTCTAATTATGTAACATATGCAAGTCTTGTCTTACACTACTGTTTTTGAACAGGCATATCCCCCTCCCGGTCTGTCGAGTGGCTAGAAAACAACACACAGCCAGTCAGACAGACAGACAGCGGCTGAAACAGCATGCCTACAGGTAGGAGAGCGATGCCCGTAGCCACCACTTGACATGCAACGCAGGAAAACACAAGATAAAGTAACCTCCTGTTTGCGTCGCGTCTTCATAGCCACACAAAAACAAACAAACAAACAAACAAAACAATCAAACAAACAGATGAAACAAATAAAAACCCTTTTGTAAGGAGAGAAGGAGACAGATCGACAGAGGAGTGCCTGTTAAGTGTTGCAGTGATGTAGTCATTCATAAGCAGTGGTTAGTTAAAGAGGAGAGGCTCTGCTCTACAGTAAGTCTGAGGTTCTGAGTCCACCTGTGGCTCCATTTGGCAGCTGACATGCAAGCAGGCATCAAGCAACGGTGATGGAGGGGAT
Source organism: Aphredoderus sayanus (assembly GCA_027564795.1). NCBI lineage: Eukaryota > Metazoa > Chordata > Actinopteri > Percopsiformes > Aphredoderidae > Aphredoderus > Aphredoderus sayanus. The sequence continues at coordinate 4,048,035 of JAODUG010000022.1, read as the reverse complement.
AGGAGAGAGAGAGTGAGGGGGGAGATCAAAGCTGTATTGTTAGAGATAGAGATAGAGAGGCACGAACTGAGTTGCTCAGGCTGCACTCACCCGCTTGAACAGTCTATGGTCCATCAAGGGGCTTTGCGTAAACAGCAAAACAATACCAGACAACTATTAGCACACCAGTAGGTACTGTGGAGGAGGGGGGAGGGGGGAGGACAGGTGGGGAGAGGGAAGGGGTTGGGGGCAAATACAGAGAGAAGGGGAGGGGGGGGGGGGGTCTGGGGTGTTGGAGGTATGTCTAACCCACCCAAACAATTTAGTCTCCCACCCCCATGTCAAAATGAAAAACCAAGAAGACTTTGTTCTGGATAAGGGAGAGATTGTGACAATTTGTGTCAAGCTGTGAAGCAAGCTGTGTTGCTGTGACAACGACTCCTGGGCTATACAGTTATATGGACATTTGATGCTCTGTACACGTGTCCATAAGTATATCTCGGCCAGCTTTGCTGTGCACACGTGTCACTAACAAAATGGCCCATGTCCACAGAGACTGCACCTACCTGTGTCGACACCGACGTAGGAACCTCATAATCTTGCGGGCAGCCTGGTCCTGCCTTTTAGTCAGCAGACTACCTCTGCAAAAGACAAGATGGAGGACAGGGATGTACAGTGTACTGTAGTACTGGCAATTTATCAGTGCGGTGTGGCCTTAACTGATTAATAAAAATGCGTATTCTATTTGTACTCGCTAATTAAATCCTTTCCTGTTTTCGGTGCATAATGTTGCTCTGTGCAGAGGAGTGATAATCAGAGAACACAGTCCCAGCAACAACAAGATTTTGTGCTAATTTCACATTGTGATTTATGAAATAAGGTCGCAAGTGTGTTGTTTGGATCTATTTATAAAAGGGGTTCTCTGCAGAAGAACCGCTTCATCAGGTGAAGAATGGATTACCATTAAAAATACATTCTCTCTCTCATCCTCTCTCTTTAACGGGAGCCGCGGTGGGTACAGTACCTCAGCTTGTGCTGCACCAGGGCAGCAGCTGCGCCACGGCGGTGGGGCTTCAGCCTGCCAAACTCCTTGTAGCTGCGGTAGTACTGCTGGATGAGCACGGCTGCCCGCCTGCTCTGCTGGAACTTCTTCTGCTCGTGGTAGCTGCGGAACTTACTCTGGATAAGGATGGCGGCCTGCGTCATCTTCTTATAAAGTGCATACTGCCAACGCATGGAAAGAACGCATTACAAAAAGATAGACCGATGCATTGATTCTGTAGCCAGCGAGATAGATATATTTTACATTATGTAATGTATCTTGTGAGGTCGTTAATCAATTGCTGAAACATTCTAGCACTCTTGCAGTTACCTTCAAGGCTATCCATGTTAGCTTGTAAATGGGAAAAGCAAAACATTGTTAATCAGACTGTAAAGCGCATAAAGCTGGGGTTATTCATCTTTCATCTAAATTACATCGTCAGAGGCTCATTTCATTTCAATTCAGTTCATTTGTTAAAGCTACCTGCAGGGCAGCCTACCTGCTTGTACTTCTTGTAACAACGCTGAATTACGGCTGCAGCTACTTCCTGTTGCTCTCTGAGTGGACGTCCCTGCAGGAGAGTAAAGTACGGGAGGTCAGAGGTCACTCACGCTAGGAGCTGATCTACTGCTGTAAAGGACATTAGCGCCTCTGTCAGGTCTCCCTGAGGTCTCCTTGTGGCCGGGCCGTGACCACCACCCCTGAGGATGTGTGTGTGTGTGTGTGTGTGTGGTTGGGGAGGGATGGGGGGGGGGGGCAGATCAGGTGCACTGCTGCTGACAAACCCTCCATTTTGGGGAAGGGGGGTCGGGGGGGCTGGGCTAGAGATGGAGAGCCAGCGGTAGACGTCAGTATCAGCTGGCGGAGGGGCACAAGAGATGACTGTGAACGACAGCGAACAGTTTGACATGTGGAAAGTCATTACAAATAACCGCAGGGGGAAGGAAGCAAGGTGAGGCGTTAGGGCTGGGTGGAGGGAGCGGGGAGGGGGAGGAAGGGGGGAGTCTCAAGCTAGTTGGGGACAGGCAGCAGCAGGGTCCACACACTTCACTTGGAGAGAGAGAGAGAGAGAGAGAGAGAGAGAGAGAGAGGGAGAGAGAGAGGGAGAGTCAGAAGGTCATCTTAATCAGGTTTAATTGGAGCGGGGTGGTGCGGGGGTACGGCAGGGGACGTATGGGGAGGCAGTGCTCGTTCCTGAAAGCAAGGCCATGCTCTGCTCAAGCCATCTCTCCCATGCTGAAACCACAGGGGCCGAAGACTTATGAGTATATTGTGGTCTGTGTAGTGTGCATGTGAGGAGAGACACAGAAAAGACGAGAGATCCAGAAGGACGGAGGAGTGTCCTATCTGAAACAGTGCTGAGCGCTAACCCCAGAAACAAGTGAAACACCTGCGCTCACATTTCCACACCAAAAAAACAAATACAACAGATCAAACACATCATCACACGTGAAACCATTGTGGTTCCACTCGCTGTGGGTGGCCGGAACAAGTGGCTGCTGGGCCCTGGGCCTGTACCTTGTACTTGCGGAAGGCAGTTTGCACCAGGCGGGCGGCCTCGTACAGCTCCCTCTGCTCTGGGTCAGACAGAGTCAGCTGGGCCAGGTCTCGCTCCACCTTGCTGTTGGAGGCGTTGATGAACTCGCTCCAGTCAGCTGGGGAGGGGAGCGTAGACCTCTCCAGGGGCCCCTCTCTCAGTGGAGACCCCCCTGGGCTGAGGCTGGGGTTGGACGTAGGGGTAAGGGGCTCACTGTACAGAGACCTGAGACAAACACATGGGATTTGATTTGGTACGTTATATAAGGCCACCGTTTAAACTGGATGTACACCAGCGCATGCTTCCACCTGCCTAGATGCTGTTGTAATGTGCTGAAAGTCACTGAAGCTGTTAACTCTGCACCTACAGCACACCTGACTGTTGTCCTTGAGGAGTTCCTTCCCAACAGTTTGGCCATTTTACTCGTCCAAAACATTAACTTTAAAATATAACTTTGAACTGTAACACATGTTTACCCATTTGGAAAGTTAACTGGGTTATGATTATGCAGAAGCTGCTGTATACGCTATACGGACAGCTTCATTTGTATGTTAATTATTTCCCATTTGTTAAAACCATATGCTTTGAGCTATAAAGACAAACAGACACACAAGCTGTGCTTACACAGTGCTGCTCACCTTAAGTGTATGATGCTGGGCAACTGTTCCACATCCCCCAGGTAGTTGGCCAGCCAGCTCATAGTATTGCTGACCCCTGTGGTGTCTAAGGGCACAGAATCCACGGCACTGAAGTTCTCCCTTTTTATCCTTTCTGGGGTTGCCTCGATAATGTGCTCTGCCAGGGTCATCATATTCACCTGGTTCACACACACGGATATGTAATATGTTAGCCCTTTGTTGACTTTTAGCAACTTCTAATGTTTTTACGTTTTTGGAAATCAAATAGATCAGCAAAATAGATCAGCGGAATATTATACTGCAGTCTGTGATTTTATGCTTTGTGCATAGTATGATTCATAATAATCTTTAGGGAATAACAAACTGACTTTAATCATACTGGAAGGAATAATGACAGTATTTCTACAAAGAGTCACAGTTCACTGCTGGCTAGAATTGTGAGACTGAGACGGATGGGGAGAGGAAACCCTTGGCTTCAGGTCCAGATCAATGGAAGGAGTTTATTATGCGGTGATGGAGGTTGACAGAGTGCTACATTGGCCTAGTGTGTGTGTGTGTGTGAGTGTGTGTGTGTGTGTGTGCGTGTGTGTGTGTGTGTGTGAGGGAGAGCAGGTGTTTTGTGTGTTCTCACTAATGCTGTCAATTTCAATCTTTATCTCATTTTGCTATGTTGGTTTTCAAGGCATAATCTAAACCAAATGGCGTGCCAAAGTCCATCTGTATTTATTTGTAAGAAGAGGGCTGCATCAGTCTTAAGTTTGGGAAGCATGAATGCATGGAACGTTAGCTCAAGTGGCCCGTTTAGTAGTTTTAGTTGGGTGCTTTACAACAGAGAAACTAGACAGTTGTGGTTCTGTTCTGACCTGCAGGTCGTCCATCTGTGTGAGACAGTCCTGGTTCTCCAGGTCTTCCCGATAGGAGAGCAGTTCTGTGTCCACCATTTCTCTGTCCGCCATCACCAGCATGCCAAGCTGCTCCCGCTGGCGGAGCCGGCTGGCCAGCTTCTCCTTCCCCGCTCCGCTGCTTCCTCCGACCCCTGACCCCTTCCTCCCCGAGCCGCTTGGGGAGAAGTTCTCCCTGGAGCTCCACCTGGATGTCCCCATGCTGCCTCCTCCGGACAGGCCCCTGTCTGAGCTCAAGCCCTCTGAGGTGAAGCTCTTGGGGCTGGAGTGCTTGTGGAGCTGCTGCTGTTCCAGGCTCAGAGGGACCGACATGGCCTTGTCAGGCCGGGCCTGAAACATTTCTGGGTTGGGTTTGTGTTTTTTGGCCAGGGGGAGGTCTCTCTGGCCTTCGCTGCTGTAGTAGTTGGAGGGTTCTGACCTGGGCCTTCTCAAGTCTGTAGAGGACATCGATTATAACAACCGGCATCAGAAAGTCACACAATAATGCACAACTGAAAACACTACTACCTCTGGCTAGGCATTCCATCAACACATCTACAGTATTATTATCCCCCATTATACCAAGTGCAAACAGCATTCTCGCTGACCTGGGTTGAGGTTTGTTGTGCTGGAGTTGGTTGTGGTGGTGGCAGCCCCTCCTTTCTTCCCCCCGGGAGCTACCACGCCATCGTTGGACCAGCTGACCATCCAGCTGTCGGAGGTCGGGGCATCGGGGGCTGGGGAGAAGGACATGCGGGTGTTGGGTGGCAGTGGTGCAGGGGACTGCTGCTCCTCTCTCTGGAGCTGCTCCAGACACTCTGCCAGCTTGGTGTGGCCGCGGGAACGGGCGATGGACAGGGGCAGGCGCCCAAGGGAGTCGGGGATGGCCAGGGCACGCCGGTCCCATTTATACAGGACTACCGCAGCCTCTAGGTGGCCCAGCGCACACGCCCACATCTGCACAGGAACACATTAGCAAACAGCAATGAGAATAAACATACCGGAGTCGCACGCTGATACTCAAACTGTAACTGTACACATGGCTGTAAAGGTTTCAACATGCGTTCTCTCACCAGAGGTGTGCAGGAGAAGTGGTCCACATTGAGAGGGTCCACCTCGAGCTCCAGGTCAATGCTATCAGCATGCTTGGTGCTGGTTAGAGAAAAGAGGACCAGTTATGAAACGGCTGCATCTCACCACCACTGCACCCTAAAACCTGAAAGCTAAAACCAATCCACTTTATCCGCCTTTTTACGAGTGCTCAGCTTTGACATACACAGCATCTGACAGGCAGAAGGTCAAGCAAAGTTCTGCTAAGTCCTCACCGCCACTTGATGAGTGTTTGGATGAGGGTGGCGTAGCCCTGGCCTGCAGCCAGGTGGAGGAGCGTCATGCCTCTGAAAGTCTTGGAGTGGATTAAATGTTTGGACTTGGCCCAGCAAGCTCGGCTCATCATCTTCTCACACACCACCACCACTCGACTCTCAAAGGAGCTGCTGGCCTGGCCCTGGCCTGAGACACACTGACACACACAAATTAACAGGAAGTTAGGGGTTAGTTCCCCCCCCCTCCACTCAATCCCATTAGTAGTCATTATTACACACTAACTATTTTGATTGCTAGCCTACAGTAAGTTAGCGACAGGCTTTTAGCTGCAAGCATTTATTTATTTATAAGAAACATGATGTTGCATTTTTACCTGAGACTGGCTGCTGTTTCCTCCGCCTCCTCCACCTGCACCTCCTCCACCTCCACTCCCCGCCCCTCCTGTTCCTCCCCCGGCCCCACCACTCCCTCCGCTGCTCTGCTGCTGGTGGCTGGCCATCTCGGCCATCCTCCTCTCCATCTGCTCCAGGCGCTCCAAGATGGACATCCTGAACTGGTTATCTGGGGGGACAGCGCACGCACAGGACCAGAGGGCATTAGCGCACCATGAGCGGCCCGGCGGGTCACAATGTCTTCGCTGTACGCGGGTCCCGACAAGACTAATGATCACACTGAAGCATGCGCCGCAAACTGCACCAAATATGTTGTTCTGCAAGTTAGCTGCTGTTAGCAATGGCTCTGGGCTTCCACAAAGGCCATGCCAGAGATCACTGAGGTGATGCACAGGGCATGTCCATCGTATCCCACTTTCAGCTGGGAGACATAAAAGCCCGGGGATAATCATTATTAATCTCCCGAGCACGTCAGGGGTAACAACAACATCAATCATTAACTCCATCAAAACAATCGGCTTTACTAAAATAACCTTTAAAGGCCATCAATCATCTGCTAATGGCTCCCAGCACCAGGCCTTCATCTCTCACCCACCACTCCATCAACTCAGCCACAGCACACGCCAGCGCAGGATGATTGGCCAGTGAGTGGGGGCTTGTTCAAAGTGTCCACCCATTCACGCGGAGCTTCAGATAAGCTCTGGGGGAGTCTGCCGACGAAGGCCCTCTCCTGCTGATTAAGTATAGCCCATTATGGCCAAGGTCTCCCATCCCTGCCTCCCCCCTCTCGGGCTACTGTGAGAGGATACCGAAGGAGGGCTGAAAGGCGGACCTTACAGAATCAATCACTGCCAGCACCTGTCTGAAGTCCTTGAAAACCCAGCCTTCTCATACAAGGAGATGGATGGAGGCGTTTTAGGCTGTGCAGAGTGTACATGCTGGCTGAGAGGCAACACTGTTGCACCATACGTACAGGCTGTCAATCAATGTGGTTTCAATAAAAGTACTCTGTACAGGGCTTTAGAAAGAAAATACAATATTTTTAAATACAGTATGCTGTATAGCCTAATTTGTGTCCTGAATGAGGACAGGGCAGTTGAAAGTTGAAATCCTATCCAAACACTTTATACAAATCTATATTAAACACTGCAATTTCAGCTGCTTCAGTAAGTTTGCATAAGTCTCCAATGCAAGGGCAGCTGGCTTACTGAGATATAGCGATACCACCACCAACCACAAACACACACACACACACACACACACACACACACACAGGTGTGTGCACAATACATGCACGCACTAGGTTGTGCACCGTCAGAGGGATGGGCATAGAGAGCCCACTGCAGCAGGGAGTGTAGAAGACTGCATTAGCATTCCCCATTTAGCCACTGTGAGGCCGTTTCTGTGGCAACCTGCTGCCGAGCGGTAACTAGGCGACAAGAACATGCCAGTGTGTATGGACTGCCTGCACGCTATTGGCTTATTGATGAATGGGAGAAAAAGAGGCAGAAAGCATAGACACAAAACAGGAGAGAAAAGCAAACAATGACTAAATAAAAAATAAATAAGAAATAAAGTCTTTAAATCTATTTTCACGGTGCTGTGCGAGTGCAAGGCAGTTTCTTCCCAGCATCGATGCCGTATGGGGACCTAATGACTGTCTAAGTGGGGAGCCTTCACAGCATGCCCAGGTGACATTTGCGCTTTATGGTATCTTGGCAGCCACAGCGCTGTGCTCTGAGGAGAGCTAATGTCACGGTCAGACTCTCTATAAGCCGCCGTAAAAGAGGTCAAGTAACTGCTATCGCTGGACAGCTAAACATAATGTCAGTGGCTAGTAAATTACTGCTCTCATTGTCAACGTAGCACGCTGTGCATTATGTACTGTGATTTAGAGGACAATAAGCTTCGCTGCTGTCCATCCCTCCCTCACTGTGTGGCTCTCAGGGAGCCTGCTGTCAGAGCAGCAGCCAACAAAGACCGTTGCCGCCCTGGTGGGTCAACCTTCACCTCTCCACACGGGTGACGTATGGAAAGGAAGGGAAGGTGAGACTCGAGGGCATGTAAGCCGAACAAGGGACTGGGGATGTCGAGGTAGGTCACATGGCTGGGCACACGAGGAAGCGCGCTCTCTTTCCACCTCTCTGGCCGGCGTGTGGGAGCGAGGAAAGGAGAGCGAGACACAGAGAGAACAGGGGAGACGCCGGTTAGCGGCAGCCTGACATGTCTTTGTTCAGACCCAGTGCTGCAGTGTGCTGCAGTGCAGATGATGTCATCTCCACCTGCTGCCGGCTGCTTCCAATGCGATGCACGTCTACTGCAGAGGGAGGGGGGGGGGGGGGGTCATTGGGGGCTGGTGGGAGGAGGAGGAGGAGGAGAGGGAGGGGAGATAGGAAGCGAGCAGCCAAACAGAACTACAACAACAATGTGACGTTGCTGTCGCCCTCCCTCTCTCTTCACCGTGCTCCCTTGTGACGGTGTCGCAGACTCTCGCGCATTTAGGGCACACTGTGACGTGTGGTCTCTGCCACAACGCCATCCAGATCAAACTGAGCCTCACAATGCACTGGCGCCAGAAAAGGTGCAATGGTGAGGCGGAATTTGGTATTGGCTTGGTAAAAGTAAATGCTCTGATTATGATTGGTCCACCAATGTATTTTATCAGAGAGAATGGTTTTACCATTTGAATGAGTCATGGAAAAAGGGGGGCGGGGGGACGGGAAAGGTAACACATATTCCTAAAACAATAAACAAATTATAATAATTGGGGAAAAAACGTGTTTGTACACTTATGCTCCTTACATTAATAAAGCAAGCTAGCACAAACACAATTTAATAACTGCCTTATACCTGCCTCAGACAATAAGTGGCCACTTACTGGTAAACGTACCCACTAAATAGTCAACAGGGAGCTTCTTAATATTGTCAAACTGGGATCTAAATGAGTAATTTCTTCTCTTGCCCAGGGATCTGTGGTTATTAAAACAGATTAATCCTCTACTTGCGGGTCCCAGACCCTGGTCCATGATCTACAGCTAATCCAAAACCATAGATTAAGAGGACAAAGCTTTTCTCTGAAAAAGCCAAATGTCTGTAACATAAGTCAACATGAGATACTGAATTTGCTGAATGTTGGCGAACGCCACACTGTTGCTTCTAATTTGAAACCCTCAAGAGCCATATGTGTCAGAGAGCCTGGTGCAAGAGCGCTGGGTTTATGTCCCCTAAGCGTCCCTGCCCAGCCCAGCCCCCAGTGATCTGTCACATCTCGATGACAAGATGGTAGCTCCTCACGAGGCAGTCTCCGCCATCTGCTCTGTTCTCTTTTTCTCCCCTTCTTTCAGAAGCTGGTGCCAGGTAGTGGGATACATACTGTAGATGACATTCCACAGGCTTCTCCATCCCTGTCCATACTAATACTAATATACTGTATTTACATACAGTATATAAGTATAGTGTGTGGGTGGGCCTATATATATATATATATATATATATATATATATATATATATATATATATATATAGA
>JAODUG010000022.1:4021507-4038614 GCA_027564795.1 Aphredoderus sayanus | reverse complement strand
TGTGTGCATATATATATATATATATATATATATATATATATATATATATATATATATACTGATAGTGGGTTGGGAGGTTTTGTTATGGCTCTAACAAAGAACAGGCGAGAATAGACTAGAGAGAGAGAAGACAGGAGGAAAGAGGAGAGTGGAGGGGAGTGCAGAACCAAACCGAGGACAACAGTAAGGACAGAGGTTGTCTGCTTCACAATGCAGAGGATGTGTCAGGTTATTTGGCAGTGAAGGACAGCTCGTTTGTCCGTGCTCGCCATCGCCAAGGATAAAGGGGACAGGAGAGGCTGCCCGCAGAAACACCTGCGCTCATGTGCGAGTGCACACACGTGCACTCACACACACATTCAAACGCTTTTAATTCTCACCAGTGGCTCAGCCAAGAAACTAGATAATTGCAAGCAAAGCAGCTAACCCAGGTACAAGAAGCTTATCGTGCACTTATTTTGAGTTAATTAGCTCTTTGTTTATGATGTATTCAGGTTGAGTGGCAGGCACATCCAGTGTATCATGGGACTGGCTAGTCATTAATGAGCATTTCGTTCTCCCACATCCAGCCTCCCTTAAGATGTGATCATTTACACCTGCCTCTCCCTACAATCCCTGAAGAATTAATAACATTAATGCTACTACAGTTTCTACTATACATATAATACTGTACTGTGTGAGCCAAGCTGGGCTTACAGTATGTGATGCTCTGATCTCTTTATGTAAAGAAAAACCATCCCTGGGCTGTTGTACTTCGAAAAACATCTATGGTGGCAGTAAGAGCCTGTTATCCAGCTGAAACTTTAGAACAGAAGGATAACTAGGCCTCCTGTCCTGCATCTTAACATATTCTTAATCAAAAGGTGCACTTGTCCCTTGGTCCTAAATGGCCTCATGGCTTATTCATACACCAGCGGTGAACTTCTGGCAGGGCGTGGGTGGACACCTTTAATCCTCACTTCACAACCTGTGGTTTTGTTCCTGCCAATCAAGCTCAGTGCTGGACCTCATTATCCCTCGGCAGCCAGTCAGCTCCTCATATGTAGCCTGGCAGAAAAGCTGTGGGCCAGCCTCCCTCTGGGTCTCTGTGTGAGCTGACTGACAGGAGCTGGTATTTGTGACCGTGCATAGGAAGGGGCCAAGCCATCTGGAAGCAGCCCTCACAGCTGGGACCCATGGCTGACTGCTGATCAAAGGCATAGCTTACTTTGGCGGTGGCTGGCTTCGGTATTCTTCTTTCCGTTGTTATTTCCGCTCTGACATTCTTGTGTTGTGCGTCTTTACATCTTCTTAGTAAACAGGAGATTTGAAGGGGCCAGAGAAAACTGTCATTTTGATATGGTGACTTCTGTTTTGCAGAACTTAAAACTTTTCCATTAAATCTTTTGGAGGAGTCCTATGGGCTCATGAGGAAAATATTGTAAACTAGCCTACAGTGTCAACACGGTCAAACTAACTGTTCTATTGACTGACTTTGTATTCTAGGAACTGGAAATTAAAATCTACATTTCAAGGTCTGAATCATTCGTATATGTTAGGACAATGCATTGTGATGACAACATTTATATTTCAGTGTTTTAATACTTCAGCAGAACTTGAAACAGTGGGATGTTTACGTTGCACATGCACGTCTATTTAGCTGCACTGGCAAATTGTAATGCACAGCAGGTGAGTAAAATGATAATATTAGGCCTTTTTACAGTATGTGCAGAAAAGCTGCAAAAATAAGAAAATGTAATGTTGGCCAAATGGATTTATGTGAAAGTGTTAACAAGTCAGCTCAGTTAGGTGGGTCTTGACCTCATGGCATGTGTCCAGCCACATGGGTCAATATCAATACAGACTCGACACTAAACTGATTTCTGTCATACATAATACAGTATGTCACACGGAAGGTAAAATGTCAAGAGCATACAGTATATTTGAGGCACTAACAAACTACCTGTGAACACGTAGTACTGTCTAGAAAGATTGGCCCTTTTTTCCCTCTTTCTCAGTTCACAAGTGCATATCATTAGCTTCCTATTTGCATAGATAACTACACGCCGCTTGACTCATCCGCTGCAGGCAGGAGTGTAAATTAGCAAGGAATGGAGCTAATTTCAACGAGGAATCAGTCTAAAGCAACACCCTATGGCCCAAGGGAGAGGATGTCATTTAAACTTTCCATTAATATCAAAACAACACTGCTGTGCTAAAGTTAATCATGGGCTCTGTATCTGCATCAGAAAAACTATTTAACATGCATATTTACATTCAATTTCATTTGACACGAGTACCACCCAGAGAAACCTTCTGGCGTCAACGGTGGCGTGACCTTTGGCTCAGTGGGTAGAGCACTGCTGGGGTACAGTTTCAAATCCTACTGCTATAGGAGGAAGGATTAAGTGGGTTCAATTCACAAAATGCCTTGTCTACCAGTAAGAATTTCTGAGAAAGATTCCTATGGTACTTATTCAGGATAAAGACACCTTCTAAATTCACATATTTTAATTGCAAATCTTTCATTAAAAATGTATCATAAACTTCCAATAACATTGAACAAGTAAAACCATAATTCATTTAGTAATTAATACAAATATATATACATTTAAAATATTGCCACTCATTTTGAATAAGTAGAATAACATGGTGATGGATATGCTCTTGCTAAGAAAATTTATACATTTCCATGAATAGAACCTACTGTCACATATAATATGTATTAATATTTCTTCTTGAGATAAAATAATATGGGGTCACAGAATAATACTAAACAGAAGACTACCATTGTGGTGACCTATAGGTTTTTTTATCTGAGTCTATAGATGAATAGGGACTACTTAAAATGTTATGTCTGCCACTCTTACTACTACTACTACAACAACTACAACAACAACAACAACAACAACTAGCAGTAGATATAGTAGCAATCATATATGGTATTACAAAAAGCTTGAATCCTTCTGACACAATCACCTGTTGACTACCATCAAGTGCAGTAACTTCTACAACAGTGGTGTAACAATTCTGAATAGGTTATAACTATGTTAGTGGTACCTGAATATATGGTTTTGGGAAGTTTAATGTTTAGGTTGAGCACTGTTAAAGTAATACCAAACTTGGAAACTCTTGGTTGTAAAGCTTCTGTACCTCAACCCAAGACAACATTGAAATGTTTATGTCGCTGCATTTAATAAAACAAAATGTATAATATGCATGTGTTTTTTTAACTAAAGAAGGTGGAGAAGATGCACAGTTAAAAAGTTGCAAGTACTTCAATGTTGTTTTCAGTGTATGAAAGCACAGACGGCTCTTGTTCAGTGTTAAATGCCATATGGCAGTCCTATTCTTACTACTGCCAATTGCTTAATACTGTAGATATACACTATAGTCATTTCTAAATAAATACGATACAGTATATATGTATATCTGCTATACTATATCATGCATAAATAAAATATATTGTTTATTTAATAGTAATATATGTTTTTGATATTGGAAAAATAATACATAATGGAGTAGCAACAGGTAGATAAAGATTTTGTATTTTGGCAAATTCCCTCTTTATATAACAGTAGAGTGTCTTGTGTGTATCCAAACTATAAATGATCAAAGCAAAACACAATTTTTTAAATCAGATAGGGACACTAGCTAAATGTCTGAAAATACAGTCACTGCTGTAGCTGTTAATAGAAATGTGGTTTTGACTATTGTTGAAAAGAGCAAAGAACACTTTTAAAAGGCGCTAGATAGCTTTTTATTTAATTCACGAAATGTTTATATATGTATGGGCTAACTGGCGAGAGACATCTACAATATTAACTGTACAACTGCAGGCTTGGCAGATTAATTCAACAACGAGACACTGGCTGGTCCTGATCGGTTTACAATACCAGGATGCGACAAGCCTCTACTGCGCTAGAGCAACTACTTTCAACAACACGTGAAAGACTTGCGATAATAGCCTACAGTAGATGCATTTAGTGGAGTGTAGCTTTAAAGTGATCATAGCTGAGTAAAACCGTGCAAGTGTTGAGAGTGCCACTTCTTCAAACTGTAAAATCACAATTTCTACCAAAAAGCCCAGTAGACGTGGCAACTTTCCAAAATGTAAGAAATACAAACAGCGTCAAAATGCTGTAGCACAGACAGTCGTTATTCAGGAGTTTACTGTGGTGTGTATTAACATCCACTCTCCACTGCTCTGCAATTAGGCACAGTCACGAGAAACACTTGCACGCAGCATGTAGTGTAAACACACCATTTTGAACAAAAGTGCACTGAAAGACAAGTGCCAGCATGTATTCAAATAGCCTACCACGTATTGCGGGTAACTTACAGCCTTGACCACACAATGTGCACGCTAACGCTAACTTCAACACAACGCTAACTTCTACACACACAAAAAAAACAGCCTGAAAACACAACACAACACAACACGATAGTCATAAGGCGAAGTTAACACATCTAACCTTCTATCGCATTTTCCATTGGTAAAGTCTTCTCAAAGCCAATTGTCCCTCGTCTTTAGAAAAAGCAGGTGTCATTCAATGGCACGCTGTCCAACCATGCTGCATTTTTATCACTAAGGTGCTGTTTACCCCCAACAATTTCTTGGCAGGCTACTAAATGGTGTTATGAGGGAAGAAAAACAATATATCCTTGGATGTAGAATCTCAACTGAGCACTCAACAATAGAACAAAGTGAAAGAGCGACGCGAGAGGAGAGGGAGATAAAGACCGCTTACTACTCTTCCTATAACAGCCCCCTCCCCTTCACTTCTTCCTCCTGCCCCCTCCTGCGCCTCTAGTAGTCGGTCCTCTCTTTAGCCTGCAGTAAAATGAAAAAGATCGTTGCTAGTAGACGTCGTGCGCACGTGCCGCAGGTAAACAGACGCCCTAGTTTCCCCCCTCTCGCCGTCGTGCTTTTAAAAGCTCGCGCCCCTTCGCCGCTCTCATTGTTATTAACATTTTGCGCTTCGCCCCTTTACTAGTCAAGCTACGCCGCGCACCAACTGTGTTGCTTCGCTTTGTTTAAAGTGTGGCTAGGACTACATTCTCGATTTCTTCTCGTGGAAAAATACCCGATGCGCCAGCTATATGCATTTAGGCTACTTCGGTTCATTTGTGCCCTGGAGTGAAGGAAAGAGCTACAACAGCCCGTTGTGCCCGTTTGTGGAAAAAAATAACACGACTCGATTACATTTATTTTGAGACTAGCCTAAACCGTGCTCTATATGCGCTAGTTTACGGTGTTTGCCAAACACGCCCACTCCGCGCCTGCATTTGTGTGTCACGCCGGTGTAGTTTTAGACTACTCTGGTTCTCCGATTCTCACTGGAACATTCAGCAGTCAGTGTGCCGCTATGTGGACTCTAAATAGCGAAGCACGCGATCTAGTTGATCGAAATCTTCCCGGTTTGCCTGGGCTGTGGGGTCGTAACTGTGGCGGTAAAGACAGGCTATGCACTTTTAAGAGGCAGCTTTACCTCTGTCTTTTCCGTCCTGCCCATGGCTCCGTACCTGCAGTGCTGCAGAGAAAAGCGCCCCTTCCCCCACTCTGCATTATGACAAATCAAGGCAGGCAGGCAGCTGTGCCATTAGCACATCATAGCACAGTGAGTCTTCTATGGGAGAACTCTCAGGCTGTATTGGGCTAAATTATTGCAGAGCGGGTCTATTATTGCATTGCGTGAATGCAATAATATACCCAATAATTTCCTATAGGTCAATTAAGCAGCTAACATCATTCGGGTTAAAATGCCTTGGCCTGGCTGACAAATGTCGCATTTATGTGACAGGTATATTCGTCCCAACAGTGTTTGTAAGGTTGGGAAATCAGGCTAATGATTAAGAGAAGTGATTTAGGGAATGTGCTTCATAATGTTGGACATGTTTGAAAACGTATAGACTCACATCTAGCGCTGGGCGCATACTTGCCCTATATTTAGAAAATTATCTCTTGACTGAGTTCTGCACAGTTGGGTTTGTGATCTCTTTGCTGGCGTCGCTGTCCACAGAGCAGTGGTGCTGAATACAAGCTCAGCCTCAAAAGAGAGGCTGGAAACAACTCAACTGTCTGCTGTACCGGCTGTATACCACAATTAGACTTGTTTTTAGGTGATATGATGATACAGAGACAACTCTATATTTCTTTTTATAATTCTTAAAAATTCTAGAAAGATGTGCTATTATAAATCACTAGCACAAACCCAGAGCCACAGACAGGTCACAAAGTACACACCACCAACAGACATATCTACCCTTTTCATATGTATTTATCTGTATATTATTTGTAATATTCCATTAAATTTGGGCTATTGTGGCACCTCAACCATTTCATAAACGGTAGCAATGAATCTGACAATGTAACAAAACATTATCGCTGGTAATAGCTGGATCACATTATGCCTAAAACCCCCGATCACACATACTGTAATAACACAGCAGAGTGTTGGAGACGACAGGGAATGGGTTAATGTAAGTAAGGTAATAGAGTGGGCTGTGTTTTCCCTCTGCTTTGTGTGGAGTATGAGACAGCCAGCTCCTCCTTAGCTGGTTCTGTGAATGGGCCAGTGAGGCAGTAGGCTATGAATGGCGGAGGGATCAGCTCGCTGTGCCGGCAGCTCCCGATTACTCACTCCCACTCCCTCCAGGGCCGTCTGCAATGCAGCTGTCCCATCAGCCCGCGCCTCCCCATGCCCTACTTTATCCTGTCAGAGCTCACACACTGCAGCAGTGACTCCCAGCTCCACACATACTGTACAAACATACATCACTTGTGATACTGTGCATTGGTCACTACTGTTACACTGTATTAAAATCACTGTCCCTGACTTCCATTGTGTATTTCAAACAGTAATTAGAGACATAAGCACACCTTTTAGAAATCGGCCTAGATATAGTACAGTAAACTACTGCAATACCAGAGCACTGATTTTGGTCCGTACTATTTATTCTATACAACTTTAACTATAACATCATTGTTTACCATATTGTTTAATCACTAACATTTGGGACCAGCATGCTTTAAAATAAAAGGCATCCTTGTTCCGAGAACCTTCAAGGCTTTTTGTCTACAGCATTTGGTGTCAACGGCACAAAGAGTGAGTTGTAATGTATGATGATCCAGCTTGCAATAACAAGGCCATCAG
Organism: Aphredoderus sayanus; assembly: GCA_027564795.1. NCBI lineage: Eukaryota > Metazoa > Chordata > Actinopteri > Percopsiformes > Aphredoderidae > Aphredoderus > Aphredoderus sayanus. The sequence continues at coordinate 4,031,478 of JAODUG010000022.1, read as the reverse complement.
GGGTTCAGGAAGTCAGAGCGGTAGAGATTAACAGATGGAGAGGAGAGTGGAAAGAAGGCAGAATCAAAAGGAGAGAGAGGGACAGATGGGGGTGGGGCTGCTGGTGGCTGGGGAGGTGTGTGTGTGTGGGGGGGGGTGAGGATAGAGGAGTAATAACACGGCAATAACCAGAGCTTAAGACCTACCGTCCAGTGAGAGCCAGTCGTGCTGAGATGAGGGCAGTGAAGGAAGAGCGCGGGCCTTGTACTCAAACACCACTGAGTTGGAGATGATCTGATTACTGACAGCCACCTGCAGCGTCACCAGGCCTGTGTCATGAGCTGGGGAGAGACAGGAGATAATATGGTTTCGGCACAGATAAACAGTGAGGGGATTATGTAGTCTTTATTAAGAGGACAGCCTACTATTTTACCACAGTGTGGCAGATTTAGTATTTCAATTCCTAAAAAAAACATTTTTATTATATAATGAACTTGGTTTAAAAGAGAGAAATAGTGTGAGAACCATTAGGTAAATGTGCTTTTCATATCAGCCTGTCCATTTAAGCAGAGCTGCCATTTAACTCTACACTGTATGTGAATGTATCCTACTATAGACTGGTCTTTATTAAAGTAGGTAGATACAGTACATAAAAAAAAAACTTGCAAGAGATGATGTCCCATTATCAAATAAGATAAAGGATTACCTTATGTGAACTAAACTAATGTTGCGTCTAAACATTGTTCTTGGTCACTTTGCAATTGAAGGTCAGTGAGAAAGGTACAATACTGTGATGGCTCAAATCATGACTCCTAGGTCACTGCCACCTATTTCTACTGTGACCTAACCACTACCTTGGCGTCACAGAGAGAGAATCCTCTTATCTCACCTGGGCAGTAGCAACGCAACACCCCGGGCTGGATCAGAGATGCCGGGACAGAGATCTGGTCAAACAGACAGCTGTAGTTGGTGCTGGCCTCTTGCCAGGGTCCAGTTATTAGCACCTTCACACCACCCTGAGCATCAACCAGAGGAGATGGAATGGAATGAACCCATGCAGGCAGATTTCATAGTTGGTTGATGTCTGCCATCTAGAGTCCACAACTGGAATTGACATGACCGGACAGGCATCTCCTTACACTCACCTCTACTGCCATCATGTGACGCTTCCTTACACTAACCTCTACCGCCATCTTGTGGATAGACAGTGCTATAAACATGCTCTTGTTTAACACCATGTAATACTGTGCTGCCCTCCAGAGGACAGAAAATGGTAGTACCACATGTAAAAAGTAAATCTCTATTTATCTGAAGTTTGATTTGAATGAGACAATCGGGTGAATCACACTGATTGTCATTGGTTCAAATTACATTGGTACCAGGGAACATTAAAATATATGCAGTAATATCCACTTCGGTATATTTTACAATTGAACTCCAGCAAGCATTTTAGACTAGCCATTACAAAGACAACCAAACTATTATTATTATTATTATGATTATTATTATTATTATTATTATTATTATTATATTACAGTGTAACCATAATACTTATAGTGCAATACGACAATGCACAGGCAACATTAAGAGTTGGTTTTGTGTATACTGGTACATTTGAGGTTGCGCAAACAATAAAAAACCAAAACAACAACATTGTTTAGTTAGAAAAAATGACAGCTGACAGTAAAGCATGTACCCAGCCCTATGCTGCCCACCCTCACCTCAGGGTAGGACCACTCAGGAGAGTAGTCAGTGACCATGAAGAGGCGTCCGGTGGCCTGGAGCATGCCCAGAGCTCCCTGGGCCACAGCCGCAGACACTACCTCTGCTACGTGCATGTAGGATAGGGAGCCTGTGTCTCCGGCGGGGCCCCCAGGCCCGGCCCCTCCACTCAGAGACTGAGGGCTGCAGCACGGCTGCAGGCAGAGGTCTGAGGGGCTGTAGCCAGAGCCTCGGGCCCCTCCATCCTCCTGGCCATGCTGGTTGCTCACCCCGCCGTTGCTCTGGCTGTCCGAGCCGTGGGAGGTGACCAGCTGGTGCGCGTACAGGGCGCCCCCTGCTGACATGGCGGCGCCACTACCGTCCACTGAGATGAAGTCATTGATGAGGTCTGAAAACTGGTTGCCGAAAGAGATGTCGAAGTGGTCCAGGCTGATCTCCATGCCCGTGCCTCCCGCTCCTCCATTGCCGCCGCCTCCGCCCAGGCCCTGGTGGGCCCCCACGGCGTTGTAGAGCCCCTGGACCAGGCCGGCGCCCTGCAGGAGAGGCTGCAGCTGCTGCTGCTGCAGCTGCTGCTGCTGCTGCTGCTGCTGGGCGTGAGCGCCGTCGCCGTTCCGGACGCCCACGCCGTCCCCGGTCCCGCCTGCGCCCCCCCCCACACCGCCGCCGTCGGAGGCCTGCTGCAGGTAGTGCTCCGGGCCCCCGCCCTCCCCGCCGGCCCCGCCGCACGCCTGGATGTGGTCCCCGGGCTTCAGCAGGCCGTCGACCGGCCCGTTCTCGGCCCCGGCGCCGGCGTGGGCGGAGCCCGCGCTGCCCGGCTGCTCCAGGCCCACCACCTCCTCGTGCTCGCCGCCCAGCCCGGGGAAGCCCCCCTGGTACTGCAGGAGCTGGAGGGAGGCCGCCTGTCCGGGGGGCCCCTCTGCGGGCGAGCCCCCGTTGCAGTTGGCCCTGTTGGCGGAGCGGCTGCCCTGGTGGGCCTGGTGGTGGTGGTGGAGGTGGCCGTTGCTGCCCGGGGAGTCCGTCTTCACCACATGCAGGCCCAGGTAGGCCGCCGAGTCGTGGGAGCTGTGCTCCATCAGGTGGGCTTTCCTGCCCTGCTGGCCCTGGCCGCTCTGGGAGGCGTCCTGGAGGAAGAAGCTGGGCGAGCGGCTCTGGTGGGTCATGTGAGGGCTGGACAGGGCCTGGGCGTAGCCCACGGCGCCGCCGCCGCCAGTGTAGTCCTGCTTGGCGTCGATGGCGCTGAAGTCCATCTGCTCCAGGGTGGTGCTGGGGCTCAGGCCCCCGCCCGAGGGCAGCAGGGAGCCCCCAGGGGCCAGCGTCAGGCCGCCCTGGGCGGGGCCGGCCCCGGGCGACACCGACACGCCGCCGCAGCTCACCACCGCCCCCACCTGGTAGCCGCCCTCCTTGGCCAGCTGCTGCTCGAAGGAGGTGTCCTCCGTCTTGATGTTCTTCACCAGGGCGGAGCTGAAGCCGTAGCCGTTGTCCGACATGGAGGGGGAGCGCTGCAGGCCGCCACTGCCGCCGGAGGAGGAGGAAGAGCCCGAGGAGGAGGAGGAGGAGGAGGAGGAGGAGGAAGAGGAGGAGGAGCCGCCTTCGGTCTTCATGGCGCTGCCGCCGTAGGTCTGGCCCTGCTTGGGGTTGTTCAGGAAGCAGTCGGGGTCAAAGTTCATGTTGGTCTCCGGGATCTTGATGGAGCCAGAGTCCAGGCTGCTGGAGAGCACCAGCTCCTCGGACACACCGGCGGCGGACAGCATGGCCAGGCCGTCTCCCGCGCCGCCGCCGCCCTCCCCCATCCCCCCGCCGCTGGGGAAGGCGAACTTGTGGCCGTCGGTGGCGACGGACAGCGCCAGGCTCTGCGAGGCGGCGTCTGTGCCCATCAGGTGGGCGTTGGGACCCCCGGTGGGCGACATGCTGTACACGGGCTCCCCGGCCACCTCCGACATGAAGACGCTCTGCGACAGGCCGGACATGACGGAGGCCACGTGGCCCATGGCCGTCACCACGGGGCTGTCCGCCATGTCCGGGTCGCTGTTCAGCCCGCTGCTAATGGACACGGGGGAGTTCTGGGTGGTGTCGGGCACCTCCACCTGGTTGGTGGAGGACACCTCCGTGCTGTTCTGGTGGAGGAGGACTGGCTTGTGGACCTTGCCGTTGCGCTTCTCCCGGGCACCTCCTCCTCCGCCGGAGCCTTTGCCTCCGCCATGGGCGCTGTGCTCGGTCTTGCCCTCGGACACGTCGTTGTTCTGCACCTCGGAATGGCCGCTGCCGTAGCCGCCGGAGCGCGGGTCCACCTTGGGCGAGATGATGCGGTGCTTGGCGCTGTTGCACTTGTGGTGCACGCTGCTCCCTGCACCTGCATGCAATGCAATGCATTGGGATTCAATTAGAATGACGATCACAATCACTACAGTAATACAGTAATGCTTGTGATTACTACTCATTTGTGAAGTCAGTGTATGTACTTTCGACCTTAGATGTGCATTAATGGTTATATATTATTTTATATGACATGTAATTGTTCACTGTAAGTCCCACATTCATGATAATAGGAGTGGAGAGCGTGACCTTTTCTCACACCGCTACAGTACCTCTGGAAATCCCCACACCAATGCCCCCTTTTGTTGTTCAGAAATAAGGTTGTCAGTGTCAAGGGAAATTATATATATTGCTCTGACGTTGCATGAAGCCGTCAACACTGGTTATTTGTCAGTTTGTTCGTGTTTTTATGATATTGTGGAAAAACGTTCCTCCCCAACAAGAGCGATAAGCGATGCATTCTGTTTGATATACGTTAAGTGACACTTATGAGCTGGATTGGCTGGTTACTTCAGCTCAGAAATAAATCTGAATCACAAATAAAAACAATGAAATGGGGCCTCACAGCATAATTCTGTTTTCCAATTTACCAAATGACCTTCTGCTCTCCATTCTTCTCTGGAAAACAGCTCCATGAAACAACCCGGCTGAAATTATTAGTATGATTAGTGTGACTTTCTACTACAGCTGACAGTCCAGTCAATCTCTACCCTATAAAAGACCTCAGCCACCTTTATAGGTCTGTCAATAGACTTTCAGTGTGCACTCTCTCTGAGGCTAACTCCCCGCTAGCCCTTACCCAGGGTGCCTGTGCAGAGGCAGTTGTGAGTCCGGGGAGGTGGCTTGGTTTGGTGGCTGTCCAGAATCTGCTGCACCAGCTGCTCCACTGAGAAGCCAGAGCTGCTGTTCCCGTTGCTGCAAGTCCACTTGATGCCATGAACTGCCGGGAGAGAGGAGGAGACAGAGACGTCAGCCAGCCTTACAGTCCACCAGCCACGCCAGCCCCCTACCCCACCCACCGCCAAAGGCGCGGACACCAGGTTTGTGGGGCAGATGTATGAACCACAGACCCTGTCTGGGAGGTCCAGCCATGCACCATACACCAGAGGCTCTCAAACTGTGGGTCGAGACCCCCAAGCAACATGCTTTTAGTGGGGTCTTTGTCATTTTAACTATAATGTTTTTATTATTATTTCTAAGCTTGGCTCATTGCTTGCAAATGGGGTTAACAAACAGTTAACGATTACTGTTTTCAGGGTAACATGTACTAATGTGTAACCACCACTGCAATACACGTGCCCTGTAGGTGCATCTCACTGGTCAGATCTGCTGGTGTCGTGCTCGGCACAGAAGTTTGTTCTTTTACTTTCTGATGGTTTAACTGCCTCTGTCCACTGCCCTCCTTGGCTTCCTGGCACACAATACTTGCTAGCATCCTTCACTTGCCCACTGAACCCCAGCCTTGTGATGGCCAAAGGCCTACTAGCAGCACTGATAGGATTTGTATTAAAATTAGTAATTGTAATCCTATAGTGTGGCTCTGGGAGTGTCAGCATTAGGGGTTCCATTTCAACCCATACAAGCGATGTCGATGTAAGGACTCAGGGTACAAAGAGGAGAATTGCAATATAGTGTCCGTCAGCATAGCAGACATCACCGTGGCTATGCATGAAACTCTCAGAGTAGGATGTAAAATGTTTCTTCCGTGCATATTAAATTAAGAGCAGGTTGCTTTTGTCTTATTTTTTGCTGTGCTGGCTGCAATTGAGTGGATAGCTTATGATGATGCCCAGATTACTTCCCTCGACAGGTAATAAGAAAAAGATGTGCCCACAGTTGCCAATAGACAGACAGCATTATATAATATTCAGCAAAAAGTGCTGACAAATAAAGTTTTAGGCTAAAGTAACAAATAATAATAATAATAATAATAACAATAATAATAAAAATAACCACTCTAATAATATAAATAGTGGTTATATTAAAGTATAATAAACAACCAAGGCATACAATTTATGCTGCCCTCTACTATGCCGTACCAACAATAACCCCTTTACATCATTTAAAACCATGACCATATCTGCACATCCCACCCAAATCTAATTCCCTTGCTCGAGGTTAAAGGTGGGGTTAGCAATTCTAATCCAATATACTTTTTGTCAAATTCAGCAAAGGTTCCTGCACAGCCCTGGCTTTGTACTGTAGATGCGAAAACAAACAAAAGAACAACACTACCCCAGCTTTGGCAATGCATGTCCCATGTGGGGGCGGAGCTTCTGAGGAAGGGCCCAATGGCACCGAAGGGAGGTGTATTTGTTTTGAGGCAGCAGCTGGTCTATTGCCTCCTTTCCCTTCCCCTACCGCCAAGCCTCCTGCTCTAGCCCCCACATCCGCAATGCCGGAGCCAGGCTCTGCAACCCCAGCCCCAGTGCTGGAGAGTGCATGGAGGTGACAGTCTCCCTCCTGGCCTGTGTCTCTGCACTGACAAGGGAAGCCACTGGGGAGGAACATGGCCCATGGCTGCTGCGGCTGGTGGAGGAGGAGGAGGAGGAGGGGGCTGCTTCTCTACAGCTCCTGCCTCTGTCACGCCTCGGTCACGCCTCGCTTGTGCCTCCTAATACCTTCTCATCTCTCCCCTTTGCTGGCCCGGCCAGCGCTTGTGATGGAGCTGATAGTGAAGCTAGTGGCTGTACGACGCCAGGAGACACCACTGACTGCTCCTGTGCTCTCGAGCGGGGGAAACATTTTTAATATTCATGAAGAGCAGCGTATTTAGATTATCAAACATAATCTTGGCCGCTTTAATATGGGCTCCCCACACTTCAGTACTTCCTTTGGTTAAACAGGAGATAGAGAAAGAGAGAGAGAGAGAGAGAGAGAGAGAGAGAGAGAGAGAGAGAGAGCATGAGATGCTTGTCTGTTTGCATATGAGGTGGCTGGGTAGAGAAGGGGGAAAAAGGAAAGCTATGGTGAGCTGCAGCGAGAATGGAAGTTAAAAGACAGAGATGGTTAAGAACATAGTGAAACACAGGCTATGAGAGATAATTGGATGTCTCTGATTAGACTCCCAAGTTTAAAGCTGAACATTCATCTGACTGTTGAACCGCCTGTCACCAGTAGATGGCAGCAGAGTAGCTGTGAGTACCTCTGTGCTCAGCGTGGCCTTACATGATACCAGTCCCAACTGGTTCAGAACAAAAATAACAAGTGGAGTAATGGTATATTGTCACTGAAGTGTGAATGGGTAAACTATGTGAATAGATAAACGGTGGTCTAACTCTGTACAACTATTCACATGAAATGACTTCGGCTGTGGTTCAGGTTGGTAATGCCACGCTGCATATATTTACAATGGCATGAAGCAGGCACTACTAACACAAACATAACAGAGCCAGTACAGTGGCATGCCAAGTGCCCTATCATGACTTCTCTACTGTGACAGAGCCAGAGAACCACAGGGGCTGGCCCTCTGCCTGTCCTCTGACTCAGCCCGGGCGGCAGGGTAGACTGACGTCCTCCCAGTGAACACCCACCATGTATCCCAAACAGCCCCCTCCCCACCACGATTCCCCCTGCCAGGGTTCAGACTCCTGGACGAGCGTCGACCGCCCCCGTCCCCCGCGGAGCGCCCGGGATGCGGAGGGCGCGGTTACAGCCGCGCCTGCCTGTCCGCTTCCATCGCTGCGGCCTGTGCTCCAAAGCTGAAGTGACAGAAGCGGTGGCGCCAGCTCTGGTCCCGCCTGTGGCAGCGGCAGCGCACACCAGCCCTGTCACATCATCAGCATCATCCCCATGACTGCACCCTGCCTCCGCTGGGAGCGTCACGCGGGCCTAACGACCCGGGCACCCGCGCTATTGGTCGGCCACACGCTGCAGCAGGGTGATGTACAGCATTGGCTTGGCATGTCGCTCTCTGCCTGTCTGGCCTACAGCCTTTGCCCGTCTGTCTGTCTGACAGTCTGCTGGAGCCGCTCATGCGTCTGCTGTCAGCAGGCCGGGGGCACGGCTGGGAAGAATGCTGTGTGTGTTTATGACATCAGACCAGAGGAGGGAAGCAAGCTGGCTGGCTTGTCTGCCAAACTGTAGTGTTACTTGAGCAGTGAAGCCACTCTCTTAGCCCCCTCCCCCTCCACACGCACGCACACACACGCGCACACACACACACACACACACACACAAGCGTGTGCACACACACTTTTGCACTCTCATCAGACACCCCAGGGCCTTAAGAAGGGCCAGGTCAAGCTAGGCCATGTTTCACAGGGTCTATTTTTGGCCTGGCGTGTGTGTGTGTGTGTGTGTGTGTGTGTGTGTGTGCGTGCGCGGGCATGGGTAAAGCTTGTGTGTGGTGCCATAGCGCTCACGCTGCAGGCGTGTGCGTTCCTGTCGAGGGGAGACAGCTAGAATAAGCTCAACTGATCCATGAAATCCACCATTTTTTCCCCCTTTGTTGTTTTTCTTTGTATCATTAGACGTCAGCTTGAGCACCGAAATATCACGCAGTGAGGCTAAATGAAAGAGAGAACAAAGACAAAGAGCGGGGGCAATTATGTCGCAGGCTGACACTGTTCAGGAAATAAATATCTATTTGACACTAAACTCAAGAATGCATACACTAACTTAAGACTGAAGGCTAGAAACCGGCGTGAACTGTCATAATTACGAACAAACCTTTTCTCCTTTTCTGTCAATCACGCACCAAAGTTCCGACATATTCCCTCTGCAATATACAGTATGGTGCTGGAGATTGTCTGCAGGTGTGATAAGGGAAATAGGGAGCCGTGTTCTGCTGGCTCATCTAAGCACTATCAACACAACCTCTCTGAGGGCTCTGTTATGTGCAAAGAGAGATCCATGCTGTACACGCACTATAGCCCTCTGAGGCAATGCAAAACATACATCCACAGATGAATGCAGACTGCTTGTATAAGATGTGTGTCATTCTGGGGGGAAATGTGCTATAAGTAAAGCCCTGATGTATAATTTGAAGTTGAATAATGCATTGAACATACACTTGCACCTTCCCTCACACCCCTAGCAAGAAAGCATGGTATTTTCCAAAATATCCACTAGATGGCAATGTTGCTCTATGACCCAGCTTGTATTCACAGGCTGGCTGTTGTACAACTGAAAGAGAAATAGATGGAGGAAGAGAGGCAGGGAGAAAGGAGGAGAAGGCTTTGTTGCTCTTTACGTAGCCCCATCATGTAGCCCAACAGCTAGAAGGCATCTCACCCTCTTTGTCCCAAACAACTCCCAAAGTTAATGACTTTACGCATTACTGCGACTGCTGTTGGCTTTATACATTAAGCCATAGCTGTAATGAATACACTGGTCTGCTGTTTGCCATGTAGCTGTCCTGAGGTAAAGCTTTATGTTTAAGTACGTCTTAAAACTGATAGCCAGCCAAGCAGTGAGGCACAAACGCATGGTGATGATAGCTACAGCACTGTAGGGCCCAGCTGCCCTGTCTGTATTCAGACAGCTTGGGAGAGAGAGAGAGAGAGAGAGAGAGTGTGTGTGTGTGTGTGCGTGTGTGTGTGTGTGTGTGTGAGCGTGTCTGTTTATAAAGCTGCTGACACGCTCGTCTTTACCTGACCACATCACCAATAATCGGCTGTCGCAGAATCAGTCACAGGCTGGCCTCTCTGCCAGACACGCCCAAGCCACAGTCTGGCTGTTAAGGACGCCTTAACAACTCTCAAAGATTTTCAATGTCCTGTGAGGTCCCCATGTGGCTATTATCGCCATTAGACAAACCCTGACATTTTCCAAAACAACGCCTCAATCTCCTGGCAGGTATAGCAACGCTAGCAACACCAGGGATCAATCCAATGACAGCAAGGGAGGGGGCAGGGATAGGAGAGAGAGGGAGAGAGAGAGAGAGAGAGAGAGAGAGAGAGAGAGAGAGAGAGAGGGGGTGAGAGAGATAGAGAGAGAGGGGGTGAGAGAGAGAG
>JAODUG010000022.1:4009014-4021407 GCA_027564795.1 Aphredoderus sayanus | reverse complement strand
GAGAGAGAGAGAGAGAGAGAGAGAGAGAGAGAGGGGGAGAGAGAGAGAGATAGAGAGGGGGAGATAGAGAGAGAGGGGGGGAGAGAGAGAGGGGGAGAGAGAGAGAGATAGAGAGGGGGAGATAGAGAGAGAGGGGGGGAGAGAGAGGGGGAGAGAGAGAGGTGTGAAGGATTTCTGGTGAGTCAGACACTCCTCCACCCACACACTAGCATGAATCAATAACCAGCTAGCTCCTCTGCTCCGCCTCGCCTTCCTTCCTGCGCTGGAGAAGATGCGTGCTCTCTGGCCGGCCTTGCATGGTGCCACAAGACCAGGGGAAGAGCCGACCTCTGACCTCTAACTAGCAGACGGCTCCAGGAAGATTGGGGATGGAGGCGGGGGGGGCACTCATACACCGACACAGTAACACCACGCGCTCCAGAAGGCTCTGTGGCGGGCGGAGCGCTGGAGTGCACTTAGCAGGACTAGGCATTGAATCAGCCAAAGCTGACAGCCACTGTGATTAGTCTCGGGATGCATGTAAAGGCCTTTTAAAAAGGACCTCTGTTTATGGCAGCTGTTTATGTTAAAGGCCGTGATGTGGCTTAAGTGCAGCGGGCGTGTGAAAGCGACGGGTTCCGAATACTCACACATGGGCTTGAGCTGGCCAATCAGCTCCTCCTTCGTCCACTTGGCCCACTCCTTCTTGTCTGTATTGATGGAACACAGGATCGGACCACAGGGCTTCCCACAATCCTCAATGGCCGGCACATTCAAGTAATGGACGAGCACGATGTCAGGGTTCTGTAAGAGAGGGGCGGTAGTAAGGAGTGTGTGAGGGCAAAGCAGGGGAATAACAGTACAACCAGGACCAACCAAAGAGTTGCGCTGTAAGGCTGTGAAGCGCTGCTAGCTTAAGAGCGCCGCATGCTATACCCCCTGCAGAGAGTAGAGCCCCAGCAGGGAGGAACAGAGACACAGCAGAGCATGAATATTGACAACAACTGGGCAAAGATGCCACTGAGACACCCACTGCATCTTGGCTGACTCTGTGCAGCTACATGTGCACATACTGTATGTGTCTCTTGTGTGTTTATGTTGGACACTTGGGTGTTTAGGTTAATGCCTGCGTGAGCACTTGTGTGTACATACACATGCATGTGTGGGGTAATTACCGTGTGCTCATGTAACACACTCGTAGGCATTTCTTTTTCGAGTCCTCCCACACGGAGAGTTGATGCCCTCAATTAACGCGAGTCAAAATTCAACAATTTGCCGCTCGCAAATTGTTAGCGAGTTACCACGGCAAATGCCCTAAATTGACAGCTTATGAATAATAGGTGGCGTTTAAAGGAAAGTTGCACTGGTGTGAATAACATCAATTCGGTCCTGTAATCATGAATAGCTTTGATTAGGTAGCATAGCAAACAGTGGCGCGAGGAAGCGCGCCCGCTCAGCTCCTTATCGCCTCCCATTTATTACGAACACGGGGCGGCCGCCAACCACAACATGCACTTAGCGCACGCATTCCGACACGCGCGCAAAGCTGTGGCGCCCATTAGAACCCACTCAAACACACGCAAACAGGTGTATGTGGAGGGGAAACTGTAATCAGACGGATGATCGCGCACACACACACACACACAGATACACAGATATACACACACACACACACACACTTGGGAGACATGCACGTGCACCTAACCAAGACATAAGAATCGACAAAACAACAAAGACCTTGATAGAGAAAAATGCCGTGACAACATGTGTGGGACTGCAGTTTGAAGCTTCATCAGCACTAAGTGGCAAATAAATCAAGGTGCTGCTAGGCTGGTGCTCCCGCTCGGTGTGTTCCATTAATCCTGGACCCCACCCCCCCCCACATCCCACCAGGCAGGGGTTGGGTGTTTGGGGAGGGGAGGGGGCACGCTGAGCTTGTTTTTCCTTTCTGAATCCAAGCCCTTTCAAGCCCTCGGAATAACCCACAACCTGCATGAATCCAACAGTGGCCAGTTCTACACGTCTATTTCTGGTAGGGTGTGACAGAGCGATCAAACAACATTGATCCGCACAGCCAATTACAACTCTGAAAACCCATTAGGACCGGAGTGCCCGCCTCCGAGCTACGCGGAGGAGTGTTTATGTGGCGCTGTCACAACCTCGGGGACAGGGAGAGAGGGGGGGAGGGGGAGAGGGGGGAGTTTATGTAAAGCAGCCTTGGGAAGGACAGATGCCCTGTCGCCCGTTGTGTTGAGGTGTGCATTATCTCTCTCTCTCTCTCTCTCTCTCTGTCCCTGTCCTCTGTCATTGGAGTGGACACTGGAGCCCGGAGTACGACCCCTGTTTGGACGGAGACAGGCCAGGCGAGTGTGTAATGCCCCCAGATGGCATCGCCAGCTGTGGCAGCGGCTGAGAGATGCCCTCATTCCCTTACTGGAAGGAGAGAGGCCAATGCAGAAGGCTTCATTTTGCTCATGGGATCGTGCACTCTGTGCCTGGACGTACGCACCAGGCTGGAGAGCGTATGGACGCACACCAACGCCACCATATGCACACTCCATATGCATAGGCCTGCACACGCACTGTACACAAGCACGAAAGAAAGCAACGGGAAAGCGCACTGTGCACAAGGACAAACTCACATTAATGCATGGGAACAGACACCGACATTCTCAAGAGGCGACCGAGAGTTGGTTGAGTATGTTACACACACCCACACACCCAGCTGTTGCCTAGCGTTGCAGTGTGCAGGCACATACAGTACACACAGCCCTTCCCAAACATTACCGTTATGAATCTGCTACCAGTTGTAAATTCAGCAGGGAGGACAGAGGCAAGAGGCGCACTGAAGTCCAGAATATTCTATCTGTCTCCCTCTCTCTTTCTGTAGGACTCTCTAATGTACCTTTACACCACATTGAGCAGGGCCTACTCCCTGCGTAGGGCCCGCCTCTGCTCAGGGAGTAAAACAACACAATGAAAATGTAGAGTCTCATAAATCTATCAGGATGGTAATTTAATTTAATTTCCTGCTGGCTGCCTTTTCCACTGTGTAATATCAGGAGTTGGCTCTATGGTACTTGGGAGGGGAGGGAAAAAAAACCAACAAACAAAACAAAACAAAACAAAAAAAAAAAACGGCTTAGGGGGGAACTTTTTAGCCTGGCGACTATTTTCTGGAGCAAATGAGATCTCATTAACTTATTGATTAATTGTTTAATGTAGTCTTTTGGTTGCTGTTGTATTTTCTTTCTTACACTTGATTCCCATGTGGGTCTCAGGGCTGATTTCCAGCCACACTTCCACACTGGTAAGGGAGACTGGGACACGCTGCAATAGCTTGTGGTGGCACGTGTGTGCTTCTGTGTGCATGTATGCGTGTATGGGTTTTGGCTGTGCTGAATCAGTGTATGACTGCGTGTGCATGCACACAACAAATTGGATGGAAGTCGGCATGTGGGTGCATATTAAGGTACTTATGGTATGTAAACTGTGCATGGATAATGTGGCGTGTCTCCAGCCAAGGGTTTGATGTTGCTGTGTTGTGTGAATGTTTACCGCGCCTCCCCACAACAGATGGATAGATGTTGAGCTAATTACTAGTGGAGTCTTGGGGTGTCAGCCACGGTGGTGGAAAGCCTGCCTGGTGAGTGGGTGGTGGGATGGCTTCCTGCCCCTCCTTACACCACACGCACACACACACATACACACACACACACACACGCAGGCACATACACAGACACACACAAAGACACAAAACGGAATGTGCACATACAAATACACAGAAGCACAAGTTGAATGCACAAACACACACACACACACACACACACACACACACACACACACATAGCAGAGCAATTACACACAGACAGACATACACAAACACACATGCACATTATGCACGTTAATGTAATTGTGCCCAGCTGTAAACCCCACACATACACAAACAGAAACAGAAACCTATCACACAAAGACACCGGCATTCATGTACAGACACACCCAGACACACACACACACGCACACACACACACACGCACACACACACACACACAGACGCACAGACGCACACACACACACACACACACACACACACACACGCACACACACGCCCATGCAGTGGAAGGCATTGCCATGGCTGCTGGAGGATAAAGGTGCTGTTGTAGCCAGGCAACAGGTTTCTCTGGCACCCACACACACACACACACACACCTCCACTGGCTACCTGAAGTCAGCAGCCATGTTTCCAAGCACAGGACAATCTCCCCCCCCCCACACACACACAGCCAGACAGGGTGAGGGACTCGGTAATGGCACTGTAGAGACAGATGTAGCTGATAAGAAGAGACGGACACAGGGACCCACAGCACTGTCCAGTCCTGTCAGGGAACACTGCTGCAGAGCTCTAGCAGGGGCTCTAATGAGACACGCTGGCTGGGGGGGGGTGGGAGTGGGGGATTGGGGGATCTGGCTGCTGGGAGACGGCTGCTGGTGGGAGTGGCCAGGTAACCACTTGTTAAATAAGTCCTGCCCCCCACTCCCTGGTGGCCTGACTGTGTTCCCCCACCGCGTCGCCGCGGAGACGAGAGAGCCACGTTTGCGGCCCGAGCGACGGAGGGACGGAGACGGAGAGAGACAGCCGGGAGCTGGGCTGTTGGGCCTGGGTGCCCCGCTGCACAGATAAGAGCACCATTAACATGAAAGGATCTTAATTAGGAGGGGAAGCTTGACGCGGACCAGCCCAAGAGCCCTCATGGTGGGGGGGTGGGGGGGGGGCAGACGCAACCCGTGTTCCTCCATGATAATAGAACTCAACACGGAGGAACAGGGGCTTCAAAGCCCTGTCATAACCCAGCAGAGAGAGGGTGGAGGGGGGTACGTCTGAGAGAACCCACCCTCCGCTTCTCTTCTACATGGAGAAGGGGGAAAATAAGCAAGGGGGGCAGGGGGGGGGGGGTGCAATGAGATTGGGGAGCGCTTCAGAAAGCAGGCTGACTCCAGTCCTCCAGGAGTGAATTGAACTAGCAGACTACAGGGATATCCATTTCAATGCAAAATATCATGAAAGCGGGAACAGTCAATTGTTTTGTCACAAACATTCAGCATCAAGGCGTAAATACAGAGGGGAGGTGTTTGTGTTTGTGCGCGCGTGCGCACGCATCTGCCTACGTCAAAGTATAAATAGCATGTGAATATGAGCGTCTAGAGGCAAATTCCACTGTTTGTTGTGCTGCGTTGTGTGTGTGTGTGTGTGTGTGTGTGTGTGCGTGCGCACATTAGTATGCGCGCACGCACACAGTGCAATCAGTCGGGTAAGTTCCACCGCTACTGCTTTTGTGTTGCTATGTTATTCATGCTGTCTGTGTAAGCCCCTACATGCACTGTGCATTGTGTCGTGTGGGTTTTCGTGTCTCTTCTAAAGTTGTTGTTGTGGATTCCTTTCTCTTTTTTCACTGTGCGTTTTGTGCGTCCGTGCGCCCCCTGGTGTACATACTAGGTCCGCGCGGGTGAGAGTGCAGTACGTGTGTGTGTGTGCTGGCCATAGCTTGGTGGTGGTGAGAGGTGATTAAGGCCCTGCTCTCTGGGCCGTGCCGGGGCAGTTGCCCTGGCAGTGGCATGGTGATGGATGGTACGGGGTGCCCGTCATTAGGCAGCCTCCTGGCCCCTGGCACTGAGGTTGCGCTCTTAAATGCAGCCCTCCCCCTGCCTGTCCCCCAAAACAGCGCGGCTCATTTCAAGGTCAACTGCCTCTGTGGCGCTGTGGGTTCACCTCCGCCAGGCACAAGACTTGTGCTTTTTGTTTGGGACCCCTTTATCGCCCGCCGAGGGGTGTGTGTTGGACTGTGGGGAGAACTATCGCCGGGGCTTTTTCCGTGTGCAGATACGCGCAAATGCATCAGGAAACACACACGCACGCACACACACACACACACACACACACGAGGTAAACAAAACCGCTCATCAAACCTTCCCAAAAAGGGAGCAAACAGCCTGCAGCTCCTGTCTAGGTAACAGAGTCATCCCCTATCTGAACCCGCCTTCCCCACCCCACTCTCTCTCCCCCCTCTCTCTCCCTCCCTCTCTGGGTCCTCCATGACAAAGCCTTTGTTTAAATGTTCACAGGTTTGTACACAGACACTCTAATTGGGCCGCCTAGAGTCAGCCTAGCTTAGCCGCTACAGTACACGCCCCCCCTAAACCAATCCAGGGAGGTATCAGCGCCAGCGTAGGTACAGCCTCTTGCTGTGAATTGCCTTGATCATCCACATCCAACCCTGGACGGAGGCTGAGTCTGCGAAGGTGTTAGTAGAGGGGCTGGCTGACACAGCGGGGTGGGTGAGATGGGTGTTAGATGGCGGGGTGCTATTAGTTCGGGGAAGACCAGGGGTACCTTCCCTCCCTCGTGAGATCCACCACGGAGCAGGGGAGTGGCCGGGGGATATGAAAGGCATGAAGTTGGAACTTTTGAGGAACAGGAAGAGGCCGGCATGTTTGAGCATGTTTCAGAGGGAGCCAGGGGCTGAGGCCTGTGATGTTTAATTCAGGAGCACATAATCACTCCGATGGAGTCGAGAGCAGGGCTTTAAATAACTCAGCTTAGAGGGGCAGAACTATTCCACTCTTAAGTGGGGGAATACACATGGTTGTGTGTGTGTGGCTATATGCAAGTTTGTCTATGCAGAAGAGTGCTCCTCTCATTTTGCTCGAGGCTTCCTTGCTGTTTTATTTGTGCACCACTGTAAAAAAAGATGGCGTGTGTCTGCTGCTACAGTATGCCTAGCATCGAGATGCATTGCAATAAAAGTGAGAAGGGGCCAGTGTTCAGGGAGAACATTGTGTATGCCAGGCAGGCAGGCAGGCAGACAGTAAGCCGGGGCAGTGAAGTGCCCCTTAAGCTTCCGCGGCTCTCCCAGTTTACAGCCTATTTATTCATCCTACGGCCCTTGCTGAACACAACACCCTCTCCATTAGCTGTGGCGGGCTCCGGCGGGAGCCTGTGCTGCCCAGGGGCAGGCAGGGAACGGGCCATCAGGACCCTATCCGTCCGCTGTAATGGCCTTAACCCGGCCCGTGGCACTGACCCTAATATTCAGCAGCCGTCCAGGTGTCACCGTGGAACAAAATGGAAGGTAGTGGGGGCAACGGGGGTTGGGGAGGGAGGGGGGTGGGTGCCGCATTTACCTACGCTCCGCTCCTGCTTCCTTTCTTTTTCCTTCAGCCTCAACATAACCCCTCCACCTCTGTCTCCCGCCCACTTCTCCACTCCACTCGCTCTCTCTTGTTTTCATCTCGTTTCTCTCAGGGCACAGAGCTATTCATTTGAAGGGAGGAAAATATAGCTAATACTATCACTCCCTCTCTCTCCCTCGCTCTTTAGCTCTCTCTCCCTCTCTCATATTAGTCTCCTGATTTGCTTGAGCACGTCGTCTTCTTCTTCTTCCCTCTCTTTGCTGTTTGCAACATGGCATGCTTATGTGCCTCTGTGTGTGCCGGCCAATCAGGGCTTCACGGCCCGGGAGCAGGCGTAAGCGGGGAGAAGGGGGAGACAGAGAGAAAGAGAGAGATGTATATCTCTATACATAGTCAAGGGGTGGACTGATGTGTGTCCACCGGTAAGACAGTCCAACCTGGCCGCCACAGTATCTGAGCAGCAACGGCTCACTGAACAACAACAGATAAGTCTGGTTGTCTACAGCAACAACAACAACAACAACAGAGGCAACCGATGTTGCGCGAAAACAAGCTAATACCCAAAAAGAGCATGAACACACGTACTATAGGTACAGAAAACACACAATCATAACAAGCCCTGCCACAGTGTGTGTGTCTGTGCGCGTGTGCGCGTGCACTCTGTCAGACATGGTCAGGCTCTCATTATTATTACTGTGCTGGATACTGGAGCAGCCCCAGAGCTCAGCTTGGCCAGACCCCTCTCTGGAGAGAGGGGTCTGCATGCACACATACACGCGTGCATGCGCACATCGATGTGTTCGCACATTTGCACGCACTCACAAAAATACACACACACACACACACACACACACACACACACACGCACACACACAAACACATGCACACATACAAATGGGTAATCAAACGTCTGCCCCTGGGAGAGAGAAAAAAATAACCAAATGGTTTCCTAGCAACCAACGGTGTGTGTATTGGGTCTGCATGAAAAATGAAATCTAAAGACAGCGAGTGTTTATGTGCGTGTGTGTGTGTGTGTGTGAGGGAGAATGAAAGAATGAGGCAGAGATAAACAGTGAGTATTAGAGAGAGACAGAGGGGTTTATAGGGTGAAGTATTGAGCGGCCACAGATAAGGGGGTCGCAAGTGGGTTATGAAAAGGTAATGAAGAGAGACGGAAAAAAAGGGTGGCATCAGAACTCTGCCAATCAGATCGACCCGCACGCAAGCACTACCCTGCACACGCTGTGGGGGGCACTGTTGACTGCCAGTTAACCCGGAGCGGAGCACGCAGTCGGAGGTGGGTGGGCAGGGGTAGGGGCACCCATGTGACAGCCCGCCGAGGGATCCAGGTCCAGCTTCATGAGAGCGCTATACCATGTGTGGGCTCCCACCGCCTGCCACACCAACAGATGCTAACGCTTCAGCTGTAAAGGAGAAACTAATTCTTTAATCAGCGCGCGGCACACATGGTTAGTATTTGTACGTTTTCCACCCAATCCTTCCACATGATCTCCAGGGTCTCAAACGTGAGACGTGGTGAACCAGTGGTAGAAGAGTATTAGTGCGACCAAAGGCTTTGGAGACTTGGTGTGTCACACCGAGTTAAAATGTAAATCACGATGCTGTGTTTTACAGCCAGTACACATGCAAAACACGGCCCCCGAGTACACGGGCGGGGGGGGGCGGTGCTGTACTCTTTTCAAGTGGGCGCAATCAGGTGAGAGAAGTGTTTTGTGAAATTGCTGTACAGAGGGAGACGCAGGTGAATCTCCGGGGCTTTAAAGAGGCTCCTCATCACCGCCGCACATTGTTTGGGACCATAAACACGGTGTGTGGCCTTTTAAAAATGATTTAACTAAAAGAAATACAATTTCTGTTTTGTTTATCTGCGGGGTGCGCGCGCGCGTGTGTGTGTGTGCGCGCGTGTGTGTGAGCGCATGTGTGTGCGAGAGAGATATGCAAAGTAAGAAAATGCAAAAATGCGCATGTGTTTCCGTAAGATACTAGACGCGGGTTTGTTTGTTTGTTTGTTTGCCTGTGTGTGTGCGCGCGTGTGTGTGTGTGTGGCATAAGTTGCCTTCTAAAATAAGTGTGCGAGAGGCAGCGAGGAGCATGCTATCTCCAGCCAGCAGCTGCCTCAGAGAGGCTTCCCAAAAACAGGCTCGGGGGCCGTGACAGAGACAGAGCGACTCTATAGCCTTCTGGTGGCATAATAGGAAATTAATTGAGACCATCAATATGGTATTAATCATTAAAGCACAGGTGCTGAGGTGGCACTTTCCTGACTGCTCCACAGTCGGTGACACTTGCATTAAGACAAACCTGCTGCTGGGCGTAGGCGGAGAGTGAGCAAGGGAAGAGAAAAGGGGAAGATGAAAAGATGTGGCGGTGAGAGAGGTTGGAAGTGAGGTCTGCAGTGGCTCGCCCTCCAAGCGCAGAGGCGTGCTTTTTAATACACGCCGCTCCGAGGTCACATCCTCTACATTAGAAAAAAAACCTTGTTTTCTTTCCACCTTTTTCTCGGCGCCCTGTGTGAGCAACGGCTTAGCGGTGGGGCGTGGGAATGAACGGATGTGTTGAGAGGCGTTGCAATGGGAAAGTGGCAGAAGGCGTGGCGCAAACATGGCTCCCTGGGCGGCCATGTTTCTTCTAACGCCTCATCCCCGGCGGTGCGTTTGCGCCGCCAATCAGCCGAAAGACACAGGCCAACTACAGCGGCCGCATTACGCCGCTAAACACACCGCGCCACCACACTGTGTGCGCCCCCTCATGGATTATGCATCGCGCATGCACGCAGGACACTCGCGCAGCTTAGCTAGCCTAACGCGCGCACGCGCCCAGGCTGCCTGGCGTCGGTGAGGTGTGACGTCTCCACCGCGTATAACCGCCGTCCGCGAGTAGCCTCCGCAGGCTCTTCGCACCAAACCCAGAGCCGTCCGCGGCGCCGCGGCGTCAAGGTTAAGCCCATGAAATGTTTATGAATCGGGGGCTTTAGAAAAGATGAAGATTGATCTGAGACCGTGAGGCAAATAAGACGGTCGAAGCCCCGAGTCAGCAGAACGGCATGCAAGAGAAGAGGGGAGTGCAAAGAGAGCAAAAGAAGAAAAAAGCATTAACACGGGTCTGGCCCTGCGAGAGAGGAGAGTAATGAGCACTTCCCTTTATACACACTGACTCACACACACACACACACACACAGCCATCTGCGTATTTGAACCTTCTGTCTCATAGTGGCTTGGCTATGGACACTGTGTTGTGATTCTCTGGGCTGCATTACAGCTCCTATCTATGGCGTATCGTCTGGTGGGGTTTACTAAGGGCATAAATAGACTCGCAGGGCTCGAACGTGCGCGGCACAACACTTGACGAAGAAGACACACTGGACAGGCGCTGGGAGTGCTGTGCATCATGGGAGAATGCACTGTACAGTAGCAAGATGTCTCCTCAGCGCCCTGGAAGCGGTGTGTCATCTCTGATTTATGGTGTCCAACAGTGGCACACATAGGGAAAACAGTGTCATCAAACAGTGTCATCAAAAAGAGCACTCTTCAAAGGCAGGGGGCCGGCGGGGAGGGGTGTATGTTTTAATGCATGTTGGCGTGTGTGTGTGTGCATGCGTGTGAGAGGGAGCGATGCAGGGCCATGTTTGATGTGTCTCCCCCAACGGCCCCCGCGCCCAGATTGCGTGCGGGGGGAGAGCGCCGCAGGGAGCAGACCCTGGGAGAGACGGCTCCCTAAGCCCCTCCCCCGCCCAGATCAATACCACGCCGTAATCGCCGCGGGCACCGTGTCACGCCCCCCCCCCCCATCCCCCGTGCCTCGCCAACCCCCTCGCGCGTTCCCCTGGTAACCGCTGCGTTGATCTGTGAACCCGTGTGAACCTGGGCATTATGTCAGCGGCGGTGCCACGGTCAGCTCGCGTGTGTAAATGTGTGAACAGGCTGACGCTGGGCTGTCCACATGTGGGTGTGCACGAGAAGATAAGACACATCCGGGAAAAAGCAACACCAATATAAACCCAAGTGAATTCATGCGAGACGTGCATAAACTTGAATAATAACACACATCCCTTCATTTCGGAGGCTTTATCCCAGTTATCTAATTGCCCGTGCTATGTTCCTTTTTTATTATTAGTATTTTATTCTTTTTTTTTTTTTTTTTACACCACTAATAAACTAATGAATGTTGCTGGGTTCAGGCCTGGAACTCATATAGGCAGCAATAAGCAGCACTGCTTTAAACCACAAACTGCATCAGGACGCCTGAATAATTTGCAGGAGAAATAATTACGGGGCAGAAGAGCAGGCATCAATCCTAGAACACCGACAGAGCCCTAGCTGGAAACTACCTCACCCATAAGCCATGGCTCCATTAGGTATTGTCTGGGGCCTACAGGCTAATTTGTTTGCATCAATAATAAATTCAAAGGATTTATCTAACTTGCAAATGAGCGTTCATTTACTGGTCCAAGAGGCAGGCGGGAGGGAACGTGGCGGTGGTGAAGGTGTAAGAGGCTAAGGCAACTGGCTGGGAAGCTATGTGGGACACTGTTAACCCTTTACTGGGCGGAGGCTTCCAGGCTACACAATTAAAATCAAACGGCGCAGCGAACTTCATATCATGTGACTTAAGTTAGCTTCTTGCCCTCGGCGAAGTACTGTAGTGTTTACCTCGACTATATTGTCGCATACGCGGTGGTCAAGCCGAACGAAGCGCGGCCCCCTCTTCAGTGAAGCAGCGGTACTGCTGTACGTGTGCTTATTGAGCGTCGTGCCTGGACGCCAGCCAGTGTTTATGTAGGGCAGGAGCAGGCCAAGGCGCTGGGGCGGCAGCGACCCTTGGATCGGCTTCAAGGGCGAAGCGGAGAGTTACCTCGCGCTCACAACAGATTACCTGCTGCAGTGCACGCTCTCTGATCACATGCCAGACGACAAAATGACAGAGAGGTGTGTGTGTGTCTGTGTGCGTGTACAGAATGTGGTGTGTCGCCCGGAGGGGGGCTCCTAGGACCCTAGTGGCCTTTGATCTTTTTGCCATCCCCATCCTAAGGCAGTACCAGGGCACTATGAACACACACATGACAGAGAGAAAGAGAGCAAGAGAGAGAGAGACAGAGAGGGAGAGAGAGAAATAGAGAGAGAAAAAGAGAAAGAGAGAGAGAGAGAGAGAGAGAGAGAGAGAGAGAGAGAAAGAGAGAGAGAGAGAAAAAGAGAGAGAGAGAGACAG
>JAODUG010000022.1:3991141-4008974 GCA_027564795.1 Aphredoderus sayanus | reverse complement strand
GGAAGAGGGAGAGACAGAGACAGGAAGAGAGAGAGAGAGAGAGAGAGAGAGAGAGAGAGAGAGAGAGAGAGAGGAAGAGAGGGATAGCTGGGTAAAGGAGCAGGGCGGGAGCTGGCTGTGAACATATGCTGCCTCTCTGTGCCAAGCCTCGCTGGCTTCAGCATCCCACGCACACCCCGACGCTGCTGCTGTCGATTCTCTCCAGCTCCATCACCAGCACCACCAGCACCACCAGCAGCAGCAGCACCAGCACCATCAGCACCACCACCACCAGCACCACCAGCAGCAGCAGCACCATCAGCACCACCACCATCAGCACCACCAGCACCATCACCACCAGCACCATCACCACCAGCAGCAGCACCATCAGCACCATCAGCACCACCACCATCAGCACCACCAACACCACCAGCACCACCACCACCACCAGCACCCTGGACATCACACTGCCACTACTCTAGTCACACAAAGCTGGAGACATTCATCTGGAGACAGCCACTATAGCGCTGTCAAAGCATGTGGACGCACGTGTGCGTGCGCACACACGCACACACACACTGTACTGTACTGTATGCGCTTGAAAACACAGTCGTGGCAGCCATTATTAAGGTATAAATTAAGCGGTATAAAGACATACAGTAAATGCCCATTGGAGACACACAAAAACACAAACATTTACACTTTGTGGACACACACACACACACACACACACAATAACCTCTACTGTATATCCACATGGGTCTTGTTGCAACAATCTGACACCACACAATGATTATTCTGTTTCTCTTTTCCAGCTAATTCCCTTGGTTAATTATTATTGGATTAGCCAGTCTTACTTTGATTAATTGTTGGTAGATATTGCCAAATATTCCCTAATTAGAAGAAAATAAAAACATTTAAATGAAGGATTATGCATTAGTAATATGTTAAAATATGACAAGAATATATATTGTTGTAGATTCTTCAAATACTGTTGCAGCTATTAAACTAATTATTTCACAAACTCTTAATGGACCAGTATCTTTTTGCTGTTAACCAGAAATAAATAGTGAGGTCAAGGCAAAATAAGGTTAAGGTGATGTGAGGTTAAGTAAGGCTGAACTCTTCGGCACTACATGTGCGACAAATTCACATCTACAAATCTTGTTACATCATGCCTAACAAAGAACTGTACGTTTTATGACTTATGTATGAGCTATCTGCAGAACGTCGACAGTGATGAAGTGCTGTAATGTGGGCAGCAGGCTAAATGTTCTAAATCGTGATCAGGCATGCATTGGAGTTTAGAGCACTTTGTAATGGTGCTGAACATACAGAGACAAAACAAACACACCCACACACACGTACCCAGATGGCAGCCACAGCAGTCACGCAACACAAACAAACACACACACACACACACACACACCTCCCTCACACTTTAATATATAATGACAAATGCTTTTATAACACAAATCAAATTCAGGGTTCCATCTTGCAATCTGAGCCTCAAAAACCCGACCCCCTCCCCCTCCACCCCACCTCTGCTGTCTCACACTCCAGGCTTTCTCCCAGCCAACGAATGGGGTCAGTATCGTCACGCAAACCCCCCTGCTCTGGTGAGTGGATGTGGAGCTCCGGTGCATACCTTGCGTACGCGGGGAGGGCAAGGGCACCGTGAAGGGAGAAAATCAATACTATATCTCAACACTAAGCACAACCCCGACCGAAAGCAGCTGGAGTTTGCACGTTGCCCCATAAACTGGACGGCTTCATTTGGCCACTGGATTGCTACTGTAATGCACTGTGCTATAGTATACAGCACAATGGCTGGAGCAGAGCTCACGCGTGAACACACACACACACACACACACACACACACACACACACACACGATGCTCCCAGGGGCCAGGGAACAGCAACAGCAATGAGAAAACCTCTCAGGAGACTGGAGCAGGGTTGACAAACACACCCTTGCTCACTTCACTAGCAAGGAAAACTACCTCCAGAGCATTTTAGCTTTAGTGTGGGCACTCTCTCTCTCTCTCTCTCTCTCTCTCTCTCTCTCTCTCTCTCCCTCTATCTCTCACACACACACACACACACACACACACACAGACACGCTAATACATGGCTCATACATGGCTCACACACGCACAGAGGCAAGGCCCCCTTAAAATACCTGGTCTAAAAATAGCAGGCGGGAGGCGGGAAGCGGGACACAGGCTATTATTATTGCGTGCACGTCCCACCCGGTCCCACCAAGGAAAGGGAAGAGACTAATGATTTTCCTGGTGCAAGCAATTAAAAAACTATTTGTCACCTGCCAGGCTGCGTATGACGTTAAGGGCCTTGGCACAGGACCACAGAGCCACACACACACACACACACACACACCTAAGTGGGCTGCGTAGAGAAAGCGGTGGGTACAAAGATAGAGACAGGTGAGGATAGAAGAAGGTGGAGAGATATGGAGAAAGAGATAGGGAGAGAGACAGGGGCAGGGAGGCGGCCTCAGAACGAGGCGGTGAGCTGATTTATCCGGACAGGTTAATACCAGGCCAGACAGCACCTCAGACAACGCTCTGCCATCAGGAAGTCATGCAATATTTAGAATCCTGAAAGCCATTCTCCTGCTGTGGGGCTTCTGGCCAAAATAGAAATGCATAACACACGCCTGCCCCAGCCCCCGCCCCCGGGGTAGCAGAAAGGCTGAGTATACTAACCTCTCTCCCCCTCTCTCCCTCTCTCCGGGTCTGAAGCATTCATCTTATTGACATTCATTTCCAGCGAATCGCGGCCATCTCTGCGTTATGTGTGGAGGATTTCTAATTTGTGTCACGCTAACAACAAATTAAATATTAAAGAAATCAATGTTCCAATGGTATCTATATGCTAGCGCCAACGTTATGCCCGGCAACAGTTTGCTTGCTCTGTAGCCCAGCCGAAGCAGGGGGGACACAGCAGTCAATACTGAGATATGGGAATGGGGGATGTGAGTGGCAGAGGTCAAGGGTATTTGGTCGCTTATTTGCCCCCCCCCCCCCCCCCCCCACCCACCCACACTGAGAGGGCTAGGAGCAGGCTGTCTGTGTCGGGCGGGGGGGGGGATGTTGTCAGGGGCCTCCTCCGTCGGACTATTAAGCACCTCCCTGCTGCTCAGAGAAAGAGCCTGCCTGTGGCGGTTCCACAGGAGGCCTGCGATGGTCACCTCTGGGAGGAGTGCATTCACTGGCGTGTGTGTGTGTGTGTGGAGGCAGGTGTGCTCATTTGGGGAACCGGGAAGGGGGTGTGTGTTTGGTGGATGGAGGAGAGGGCAGTAAACAATGTTTAGACAAGCGTTACGTCTACCTTTCATTATGCAGCCAAACCCCCGTCCCCCACAGCCCCCCCCCTCCCCCAACCCCACCACACACGCACGCACACACACACGCACGCGCACGCACACACACACACAGGGTTAGAGCGCGCTGGGCCGCAGTAATTTACGAGGCAGCTTGTTAACGTTGGGTGATTTGCGCTGCTCGTTTGCACCCGAATGATATCATCTCTATTTCTACATCTAATCTTCTAGCTCAGATCCCCCGCTCCCACCGCGCCCCTCCCTCCCTGCTATACGCGCCTGCGCCGCGTTCAGCTTCGCCTGTGTGGGTGAGGCTTTTGGAATCAGCAGGGCAGCCAGACGGAGATAGACACAGAGTTGTCCTGCTCGGGGGGTGTTTGTGTGTGCGTGCGTGTGTGCGTGCGCGCGTGTGTGTGTGTGTTTGTGTTTTTGTGTCAAAATGATACATATTCTGAGTGAAAGACACCAGAAGGTCTAGTACAACTCTGTGTCCTTGTAGTTACTTTCCACCTCCTAAGAAAGTATGTGAGTGAGCTACAGTGAGTGAGTGAGAGAGAGAGAGAGAGAGAGAGAGAGAGAGAGAGAGGGAGAGAGAGAGAGAGAGAGGGAGAGGGAGAGTGAGAGAGGGAGAGAGAGAATGGAAAATGTGGCCATAGAAAACGACAACTTTACCCGAGATGATATTAACAATTAGAGGAATAAATGACATGGCATTTATCAACAACAAAAGAGCTATGCGGCTCCCATTTCATCACCATTCACCTCTCTCCTGGAGCAGATTAACTCAGCCCCCGAGGCCCAATATTGTCCCAGCTGGTGTCTCCATCCGCGGGCCCACAGAGAAATCAGCCTGTCTTGGACCAGATGCAGTCGGGAACTTTTAGATGGAGACAGATTTTTTTTTTCTCCTTCCCCACAAGCAAATGGCCGATTAAAAACAAATTGCAATCAGAGCCTGTGAGAGAGTGTGTGTTGATGTCTGGTTAGAGGGGAACTGAGATCGATATCTGACTGAATGAGGGACCAGTGGCTGGAGTCTAAGTTGCTGCCGCGGATCCCCGCTACACTGGCCACTCCTCCTGTCCCCCCCCTCCCCCCCTCCCGCTCCCTTCAGCCCTCCCCTTCATGACACGTCCGGGCAATCGTGTCGGGATGTCAGCCCTCATCCCTGGCTAATTGGGGCTCAGAGGAGTAATCAGGGCCAGGACAAATCGGACAGTTCTGGTCATTAGCCGTAACCGGTGTTCTCTGCGCTGCTGGGAGGAGCGTGCACGAGAAGCCGGTGTGTGCTGCTGGGAGGAGCGTGCACGACAAGCCGGTGTGTGCTGGTGGGAGGAGCGTGCACGAGACCGCTGCTGCTGCAACGTGGCCGTGCCTGCGCACCAACACAACCGGCCTACAGGTTTACAGTGGAGAGGAGATGACCCCAATCATGCCTGTATGTACCTATGTGGACCTTTATGCACTCGCCTACCTTAAAGGGCTTCTATACGACTTTCTGCCACTAGATGGCACACTAAGCACCAGCATTTCAGATCATAACAAATGCTCCAAGGGCCACACACACACACACACACACACCAACATGCACTAACGTGCGGCCGACCTGGGATTACAACACACAGAGAGGGAGTGTGACGTCATTCTATGCTCACGACACAATTATATATCTTTGCATAGAAAACAAATGTTTGCAGCTACATTGTTTTAAATATTGTCTATAACACCCTTAATGTTAATCAGATATCTTTAATGTTTTGGAGTGAATCAATTCTGATTTCAGTTTCATTCACATATGTTAATTGAAAAAAGACTTGCCATTACATAGCAGGAGGCCCTACAGTAGCAGCCGAGCTAGCCCTGCTAGACCCCATTACTGTACATCTATATGCTCCTCTGTATCACGCCAGCCAATCAGATATCTGCCGTCCTGCGTCGGGTGGCGGAGCAGCGGTGTGCTGACCAGTGATAAGGCTGATTGTGTATAGGTGGGCCGCACATGAATCATGCTCCCAATAACCATCTGGGAGCGAGCACAAGGCCCACAGCTGCAGCGGCCGGTGCGGGTGGTGGGTGGATGAATGTCAGTCCTCCTCGTAGCCACAGCCTTAACCTTTCAGCAAAGCTGAATAATTTAAAGTGACGCCTACCTGCAGACGCCACCTCCTCCCCCGCGTCCAGTCCCCCCACCTGGCCTCGACCCTGTTGTTGCGAGGGCTCGCGCCGGCCCGTGCGCGGCAAGTGTGAAAATGGCAAGACAAATGCGGCAGGGGATTTGTGATAATTGGCTGTGCCGGTGGGCCCGGGTCGGCGGGCCTGGAGAAAAGGTCGCAGAGAAACAGAGCGGCCCCCGCCAGGTGGAGAGGGAGGCTCTGCCTGCCTCTAGGGGTCTCAGTCCCCCCCCCCCCCCCCACAGTTACGGGGAGGGAGAGCGCGCCGGCGGCTGGGGATGATGGGGTCGTTAATTAAGCACCCGGACAACCTTCAGTGTGTTTGGAGGTCAGAATCCCCCCCGGCATTCCTGGGGAGCCAGGAGCCCGTTCGCCGCAGCAGCAGACTCCTTCAGCGAGGAGCGAGAGGGGAGGAGGCGTTTCCAATGTTCACAGCAGCGGAGGAGAGGAGTGGAGAGGGTTGCTGTCTCCCTGAGGAGGAGGAGGAGGAGGAGCAGAAGGAGACAAGAGGAGCCACAGGGACCTGGCTCACACACCCCGACATGCTCGTAAAGCAGCTGTTCTCCTCCTGGTGCAGGGAGTAGGGGGGCCTGCCAGGAACCACATGTTGCCCAGGGTCTCCCGCCGCACGGCGGAAGAGACGTGCGTACATACTGATACCGCACACGCACACACACACACACACACATGCACGCACACACACACACACACACACACTCACAAGTACAGCTACAGACAGACTGGAGACTGTCTAGCGGCGCACAGTTTTGGACATACCCACACACACAAACGTGCACGCTGGCACGCACGCACGCACACACACACACACACAGGCTCTCACTTTCTTGTAAGCCCAGAGTTGATTTTTTTGAGTGAACATTAATGTCAAGCCGTGGAGTCAGATCCATATAAATCTGATCTCATACACTGTAGAGCCGTGCTGCCTTTCCATTTGATGCAAACAACAGCCTGCATAGCTGAAGGCAATTATATTTCTGCAGCCTCCATTTGCCCTGCGGTTGCAGACAGCCAGTCAAGAGCCCAGCCAGGCTTCCCTGCCTTTTCTGCATTGGCAGTGAAATCAACGGCGCAGGCGCCCGGGCCTCATCCATGATTTACCCGGGTGAAATATTCATTATGTAGCCCTGCACATTGTGGATGTGTCTGATGTGAACGCGGAGCTGACAGCTCTGCTCCATCATCAGACATCATCTGGGCCCACTGATGCCGGCACCTGTCTCCTAGCGCTGCGCACAGAGAGGCAGCTAAACTGATCTGAATGAATAGAGGGGGCGGGGGGGCTGGTAAGGTGTAAAGGACCCATCTGTCTGCCTTTAGCCTGCGGGTACGGCTGCTCTGGGTCCGCAGCTCTCCACCCGTCCCCGCCCGCCATCTCGCCGGGGTGGGCCTCCTCTTCACCCCTCCATATTCAATTAACCCGGAGACAGGGGGGCCTCTACACTCCGTAGGCGGCGTGGTGATGAGGCGTACGCGCGCTGTGCCCGGGACTGACCGGGCGTTTTGATCGGCTCCGAGGCGTGCATGTCAGCCTAGTTCACGCCACAAACGTGTGAAGGAAATAAATTATAAACGCACTCCTGACACCAGGCATAGCGGAGGCTTCAGCACGGCGTATGATGCCGCAAAGCCCAAGCCCCACAGAGGCGGCTCGGTGCTGCTGGCTCACCAGAGTCTCCTGTCAATTATTCTGTAGATGTGAACTGGCAAAATCCTGTTTAACACAGCTGCCACACTCACAGGAACAACACAGAGCGTCCTGACACCGACCAGTAATTAAAGAGCTCTTGTCGAAGGGCTTCAGCCATTACATCCTGATAGCACTGGACTAATAGTGCCATAAGACCTGTCGCGGTATTACTAATGTATTCACATGGAACAGAGGAAAGGATCCTAAGGAAGAAATGAGGGAGGGAGAGAGAGAAAGAGAGAGAGAGAGAGAGAGAGAGAACAGTGGAGAAACAAGGGTGTCAGCATTCCTGCCTTACTATTCATTATCTCATCGGCTCTCTGCTGCTTCCCAGAATGGGAGAAAATGGTGAGAGGGGCTATTGACCCCTCTCTGTGTCTGTGGCAGTCGGTGGGACAAATGACGTTTCCCCTCGGACCCCCTCCGTATTCATATCATAATTGTCCCCACCTTGGTGCCCGGCCCAGCCACCTCCAGCTCCGCTGTCTGACGTGATGGAGCGGCACGGGCAGGGCATCACATTCGATTAGCACTAAACAAGAGGAAGGGACGCGGGGAGATCGAATCCATCAGGCCGCCACTGGGGGATGGGGCAGTTCTCCATGTGTCAACGTCCGCCAGACTGGCGCTCAGCGTTTGTTAGTGTTTGTGCACGACAGAGAGAGGGCGTGGCGGGGTATTTCTGCATTCGGACACTCACCCATAAGGCGTTTAACACCTATGCTAACCCTGAACGTACCGGAGGAACATACAAAAGTCTGGTAGGAGAGTAAATATAAAACATCTCTCCCCCATCTCTCTCCATTTTTGCCCGGGTGTCCTTCCAGATTTGGGAAAGTTCTCTTTTTCTGTTGCCGTGGCAATGACAAAACACACCGCCTGCTCTGGGCACCTCTACTGCCTCAGCTGCAATTTGGATTCAATGTTTGCAGCCCAGAGATAATTGTGGCGCCACTTTGCTTCCACTACTGCGCCATCGCTGGGGGACGGGGCCAGGCCTTTTTTTTTAAGTGGCTCTAATGCTGTAGAGATGGGCAGAGGGGATGAGGTGTGTGTGTGTGTGTGTGGGGGGGGGGGGGGGGGGTTGAAAAGAACAAAAGAATACGAGTGGAGGGAGAGCAGACCACCACCTCCTCCCCATTGCAGGTCTTGATTCCTGTCCCCTGTCTCATTACCAAGGCTTTGACTCAATAAAGAGTGGATAAAGACTGGATACAGAGGCATACACCCACAGGCCAAATCCCCTTACCTCTCTCTCTCTCTCTCTCTCTCTCTCTCTCACAGAATTAGACACACACACACAAACACACATTTTCTCTGGTTTTCCTTTTTTTTATCTCCCGTTCTCTCGCTGCTTCAAACCTCTAAATCTATTAGTCTGTCTCCCCTCAGTGTTCTGTGTGTGTTTTTAGCGCAACTTTTCTATGTTGGCTGTTTGGTTTTTTCCACGCCTGTGAACTTTTTAAAACTCTCCCACTTTCCCTCCCTCCCTCCCCCTCTCTCTCTCACTATTACTCATGGTGTCTCTCTCCCCTGCCGTCCTCTAAGTTCCCCTGTCCGCCTCGTGTAACAGGAGTTATTTTCATTGCCCGTGTCTCTCCCTCGCCGCGGCGCTCGGCTGCCGAACGGCAGAATATTTACATTTGTCACTCGCTGGTGACCTTTCCCTACCGGCGCTGTGGGAGCCCCCGGACACCTCGCCGGGCTGCTGTTGACAGACTACTGCCTGCAAATCTCATATGGACACAGAAAATGGTACACGCTAAGCCTGGGACAAAGGAGGACTAGGAGGCGGGGAGAGAGAGAGAGGGGGGAGAGAGAGAGAGAGATAGTCGGGTCCAACCCGGGGATTGTCTATCTGGCTGTCTGTTGACTCATCTGAGACAGAGGTGTGGAGGGGGTATCTCCAGAGATATGGAGTGTAGCCTTGTAATCTTTCACCTGCGGTGGCCCTCCTGACTGCCGCTCTACCTGTCAACACAGACACGCTGCGCTAAAACCCACCCGAGACCACAGACTTTTATCTCGGGGGGGGGTTGGGGAAGTAGAGGAAGGGAGGGGTGCTCCCTCTGAGCCGCTAGTGTTACAGCGTGATGCCTGCTGGCCCCGGGCATGCATCCCCGACAGCAGGGCACGGATGGATATGGGCAGGCGATGGTTGTCGTTGGTTAAGGCCGGTGAGTGACGGTGTGGACTGGTCTCTGTGCTATTCACTCTCAATGTCAGCTGTGGGTTTTCACTAATGGGTAACAGTCTTTTTATGGGCACGTGTGGCTGTGTGTGTGTGTGTGTGTGTGTGTACGTTAGGGAGGGTTTATGCGTGAAGTAGTGTCAGGTGTAGCTTTGATCTGCCTCCACCTGGCACTGAGGTTATGTTTAATCCTCCTGCCGGGCTCCATTAGGCCTGAATTAGACTTGAATGAGCTTCTGACAGAAAGAGAGAGAGAGCCAGAGAGAGAGAGGGAGAGAGAGAGGGAGAGAGAGAGAGAGAGAAAGAGAGAGCAGACTGAGCTAAATAAAGTAATACACATGAACTTCCAATACGTATGTGTCAGATAGGAGTGTATGTGAACTGTGAATAATGTAAGACTAACACCGTGTTTAACCTAACTAACCATGACAATGCGGTGATTGTGAGCAAGAACAAAGGAAGCTGTCTTAAGTTATTACTACTCTCAAAACAGTTGGTCTGGTTCTGCATAGAGATCCAAAATTGGCCCCTTGTGAATTATGTAGCTTGTGGAGTGTCTGAAAAATGTGATGATGTTAAAAAATAGATCCTGAAATTATGCTCTGTCCCAAGTAGTTTATGAAGATACAAACAAACAAAACAAACAAACAAACAACCAACAACAAACAAACAAACCCTTTTTTGTGAGCATTTCATGTCTCTATTTATGTACAGTGCACAGGGTTAAGCCGGTAATTAGCATAGACACGTACAAGAATAACTTGGCATGTGTGCTGTTGCTGCATACTCTTTAGTGCACAGTATGCTCCTAAATAGGATAATTAATTACAGAGGCGTTCTACTGTATCTTAAGTGGTTTCTTCTCATCTACCAGTAAGTAGGCGGTCTTACCCAAAGACACATGGGTTGTGTTATTGAAAGGGCATAAACATAAATTACTGTTTATGAATGTGTTTTCTTTCTGTGTGTGCAGTTACAATTAAACAGCATGCTTTTTGCCATTTATTCAGTATATATTCTAATCCTTTCCAAAAATCTACAGGTATCTATTATAAAACATTCTATTTGAAACATAAAGTAACATCATACAGTATGTGTCCATTAAACAATAACTGTCAGTATTCAAGGCAATATAAATATACAGATATTGTTCTATAAGCATTTAACAGAAATAACACATTAGCCTCTAAAAGTACATTATTTTTTATAATTGAGCATGCCAAGAAATATTTCAGTCTTCTCGTCTTACTGTACATTGTATACAGTAACTCATATACTCAATACAGTGTTTTTGACACACTGAATTTATAATTTCAATATGTTACAGTATGTACAAATCCTTACATAAATACATCTGCATTTATTTTGTATTACTGTAGAGGCAAAAGAGGCTGAATGGAGTGAACTGAAGGCTCAACTACTCATATAGTTGAGCATTCCCTGCTGAGTCCAAAGCAATTATATCCCTCTGGCAGAATGAAACTTGGACAGAAATATCTTGCTCTGAGACTGAGTCGCAGTGTGGTTCCTGGCAGAATAATTTATTAGATTCTTGAGCATGGAGAGGCTCTGAAACTCACCCAAATGAACTGAATGGTTTTTCAATTCACCAGACCACTCCCTTTAGGTAGTGTCTGTTGAGCTCTGGACCTCAGCCTGTTAGCACTCAACAAACAAACAGAGAATTTTATTGTCCAAATAGTTTTGGAACAAATTATATTCTCACAATAATAATAAGGATATCAAACTCATGTTAAACTCCTGTTAATCTAATCTTAGTGTTATTAGTTGGAATGCGCATGTGTGAACGTGTTAGGTTTTGTGCATACCCATGTGTAGATGGGGCATTTTCTCATTGGGGTTAGAACTTGTAGGTGGTCCTCACAGTTAGGCCTATTTGAGTAGCATCACCATGTGAATCCACACAAAGTTCCAATAGGGTCTACCTCTCAGAATTATGAAACATCAGTAGACACAGAACATGACTGAGTAAAGCTATGTTCTCTTCCACTGACCAAGTAAACATATCTATCTGAATTATGATTATATAAATGTGACTGGTGAAGAGAAACCATGCTTTGGCGGTACAAAATAGCAATTATGTGAGAATATGAGCTATTCCAATATTTGACATGTTCTCAAACAGTCTATTCTTACCTAATAGTTTATGCACTGTTTTAATGTATTTACTAACATTTACATACTGTAGATTTGATCACCGATCAGGGATGTTGCCTTGTATGTGTGTGTTTAAACAAAAGCATAAAATAAAACAAGTGACTTCCTGTCGAGTGTTTCTGTAATGTATAAACTCGATCTATCATCTTAGCTAGGTGTCTAAAATTAGGATAATACTGATAATCCAAAAGATAAATATGTCTTTGTGGGTGAATCACTCATACGTATGCCACTATACAAGTATATTATCTTTTCCATGGCAACGCCATACTGCTGATCATGGCTTAACCATAATTCTCTGCAGAGATGAGAGCCTGTTTGCTTTTCATTATGCACCATCTGAAACAGTTCAAGTGAAAGGACGTGGATGGCAATGAATCATTGTAATGAGGACTGCTGTAATTATAATCTTTCAAACTCTGCGTTCTCCTTTCTTTTTTACAGTCACTTCTATCTGTGCAGCTACTTTACATTTGGCAAGCTGACAAAGCTAATGAGGTTTTCCAGAAGCCCAGTCTTAAGGAAATATCACTTTGTTTTATCATCTGAAGGAATGGTGAAGAAAGATTTGATTTGAGGAAAGAAGGAATGTTGGCTGGCCATTTAAAGCTTTCAGCATGGACTTCAGCCTAATTCCAACCATTCCTGATGGGCTTAAGTAAACCGATGTAAACAAGATATTTGAACCAAACAAAAATATTATGTTGTGATTAGAAAAACAATAGGGGTTTGTGTTGCACCATTAACTTTTTAGTTTATTTTGAAATAAACCCTGAATTAAATTAGAGACTTAAAATGACATCATGTCTGGCCACATGAAGAGCATGTGATCCACGTCTCAAGGTGTGGTGCGACTCAAGATCATCTAATGAGTTTGGAGAAGGTACATAATGTCATCAACACATATTTTCCCACCAGTATTGTAGTTTAACTACAGATGTTTAGGCTATGCCAAGGTGTTCATAAAGTAAAAAGAACATTTCTGTAAAATTTAATGTTCTGCACAATGACACAAATGTTTGCTGCTCAACTTGATTATCACTGGTGCAGGATAGACTTGCTGTGAAAAGATCCTGTTTATGATCCTCATAATCATGTAAACATACTTAAACAATATGTCTAATGCTTGAGTATTTGAAATATATAGTGTACATAAGTCAATTTGGATAAAATTACTAATTGGTTGTATACATGATCATGTCACATAACTTACATCGAATCAAGAGCACATACTTTTCAGTATGTACATACTTTACATGTACATACGTACGTTTAAAGTCTTCTTATAACATTCCCACTATGGCCTCATCTTCACTGTAGACAAGTAATGTTTCATGTTGGATCTGTCTGCCAGGCTACAGGATGAAGAAGAAAGAACAGATTTTGTTTAACATTTCCTTTTCACAGATCCTATCTCTATTGCTTTGTTTGTAGACATGTAGGGTGCTGTTATCTGTCTGCTCTGAGATTACATATTTGTAGAGATCGCTGATTTCATCCTGGGAGGGGTTCGACAAGATTTTGTGTGGATTAGGTTTAGCCAATGCCCATTTGTTATCTATATGTATGGTACAGTATGAGACAGAGAGCAATTTTGGGAATTAAGTGATTGTCATCTGGGAGTGGTTGGGATTATAGATTTAAAATAATGTTTTTGCATGTATGCCTTGTCAGAAGTCTTGACCAACAAACTCGAAGTCAAACTATTATTAAAATGAAAGGCAAGAGATTGCTATCACTTATAAAAATAAATAAAAGACAAAAAGTGTTCTATTGTAAAAATGCTAAATTGTAAGGAAAAACATTTTTGGCCAAATTTACCAAATACCTCAAATATCTCCACACACTGTGTGTGCTAAAAAAAATAAATAAAAAAAAAGCTATATTTTACTGCTTGAATAAGGTTTTACTTGTGGCATAGGATTAACTGCATTGTTGAAGTGAAGTGTTGGAACATTGTGAGAGTGTATTCGAGGTCACATCTCCAGTCATGTTTTCTATCAACAGCAAACCAAACAGCAGTTCATTCCCACTAATGCTCTTCCTTGAAACACCACCAGGCAGGCCTCTTTTCTCCCACTTATAAGGAAGCTTTCCGAGTTAGACTGGGGAGGAATCAAGGCTACACTGAGGCCAGCCAACTCCTCAGAGACACACCAGATTAGGTGAGGCCAGACCAAAAGGTTTAGGGGGGATGGGTCAGCCCACCAGGGTTCTCTGAAAAATGAATGCCTCTCCAATTAGATCACTCCAGGAGTCAGTCTCTCTCTTTCCCCCCTAGCACTCTCTGTGTCCTGACTTACAGTCAAAGACCTTTAGGGGAAGACATCACACCACTTGTATTGCGATTACTGTATGTAAGGACAAGAAAACCAGGACCAGGGGTTTCGGCGCCGCACTTTTCAGCAGGCTTTGTGCAAACTGTCTGAAATTGTCCCATTTCTCTCCCTCTATTTTTCCTTATCTTATTTTCTCATTTCTCAAGGACTGGTATGCAAAATGTGATTAAGGAAATACTGTACTGTAATCACACAACCTACATTGCAATCTACCCTGAGTTCATGACAACCAGGTCAACAAAAATATTAGGCTGTAGATTGGATAACTGAAAACAATATTTATTACCAGGGCAGATATATAGTTTAAAGATTAAGCTCTTTATTTGTGTTTTCCGCTCACAAATCTTAAAGTGAAAATCTTAAAAATGTTGTTTAAAGGTTTCAGTAACGTTACAAACACACACACACACACACACACACACACACATACTGTACACACAGAAACACAGTACCTTTTGACCATCCCTTTCAATCTACCCACATTTGGGCTAATTATTTTACAAAGCTTTATTGTTGAACTCCTGTAGCATTTTGCAACGGCTTTTATCTATGTGGGTGAGAGAAAGTGGCCGGATTCCCAGAACATGAGCAGTCAAAAGGCCTTTTTTGGTCATATCAGAGGACTGCCAAATAAGTCAGAGAAGAACAGTGTAGACTTATTAGTACTGTAACTACTGCCTGGCTTGCTATTGGCAATGCGCATTAGCACACTGTGTTTGAGCACAATAATTTAATATAGTGGTACTACTGTAAGCAAATGCTGACTTTTCTTATCTTTGGTAGATATACTGTAACAATAATGTTACAGTATATCTACAGTATATCTACCAAAGTTTTATAGTTTTTTTTTTCATTTTGGTACTACCAATTTTTTTAACTCTGCATGCAATGCAAAACACAAACCGATCACACTTATTACACAAGTTTTACGTTCAACACTTTAATTGTGCATTCCTTGTGTTCGTATACATCTCTCAAAACACAACATTAGTTAAAATTTTTCTTTTTTTCTTTTTTGTGAAATACCTTGAGAACATGATTTAGTAACCCACACAAAATACAGTTTAACATGTTCAATTTACGTATTATAAAAAACAGCTAATCAAACAGTAAACAATGCAAAATACATGTTTTAAACTGGTTCTTTGGAGTGTTAAAAGTGCTGTAACATGCTGCAGTCCTGATTCTTACAGTAGCTGGTTCACTATATTACTGTAGCCTGGCATTGCCAGACGTATTACTGTATTACTTTATTGTGGTTTGAAATTGCTCAGTTCTTTTTTAATTTCCAAGGAGCATTATAAACTGGCACAGACAAAAATGCCTCTGGTTACAATTGGGATATACAATACATAATGTACTGTATATTAGTTTAATTAATGGATGGATTCCCGTGCATCCATTGTCAACGCAATGTACAAAAACAGCTGCATGTAGCCATACAGCATGTAGCATACAAGTCCAGAGCATGTAATGCTGATAATATCATACTGTACTGTCCACACAGAGGCCTATGGAATAAAAATCAAGGTGTAATTCAAGGTGGAACTATTTGTGTTACATACAGTAAATAACAATTACTGTACAAACAATAACATAATTACTATACCACCAACGTCAAAGTGCAAATACAAATATACAATTTAAATTCAACACACTAAGCACAAGGGATTCTGTGGTAAGTGCACTTGCTTTTGGAATTATTTAATTGGTCCAAACCAAGTTTTTGTGCTGACAGTATAGCAAGGAGAAGAAAAAAAATCAGGTTCACAAGAACGCAAGTCAAATTGGAGTGCGCTCATCCTGAAAGAACAAGCACATTGTTTGGAGAAGAGAGAGAAGCAAAGAGAGCCGGATCAATTTGAGTGCAAAAATGTATGTTTGCATGAGAGCTAAGAAAATGTTTGAGAAACAAAGGAAACGTCTTTTCCCAAACAAATAATTCTCCTTACGAATTATGACAGAAATATAATGCCATAATATGAATATTAATCATTTGTTTGAATTTATTAAATTGCATATTATGCAATAAATTCAAAAACATTCTAAAGCATGGGTCAGGGATGTTGCCTTGTATGGACATGAAATGGAAAAAGTGACAAAAGAAGTGAAGGCAATGTCATTTCCTTTCAATTAAAACAGGAGAGCCCTTTCCCTGTGGAGGATGTTGTGTAGAACATTCAGGAATGGATGTACAGATGAACAGATTTTAATAATTAGTCCTAAATCTGTGTCGGCAGTACCACACCAATTCAGACACTTTCAATTTCACAGGGTAATTTATTAACCAATGCATAGCCACATCGATCCTTTGTGGAAAGCTTCCCTCGATAACAGTTAAGTAATCTATGTATTTTATTTGGTTTTGTGTGTGGGTGAGTGATTCCCTTTAGTCAATTGCGTGCATGACTGATGTGCACAGAACTGTGACAGTGTTGTTCCTAATCGTGCCGGGAAATAAATGTGCGGTTTTGCTTACCGACTCTGGATGATAGCACAGTGATAGGACCTCAGCCAGAACATGCACCCTCATACAAGTACAGTACACACACACATACACACACCCACACGCACACACACACACACACACACACACGCATTCACACACACACACACATCACAAACCCAACGTATCGCCATTGAACTTCTCAGCAAACTACCAGTTGTGCGGCACATCATT
Organism: Aphredoderus sayanus; assembly: GCA_027564795.1. Lineage (NCBI taxonomy): Eukaryota > Metazoa > Chordata > Actinopteri > Percopsiformes > Aphredoderidae > Aphredoderus > Aphredoderus sayanus. The sequence continues at coordinate 3,992,385 of JAODUG010000022.1, read as the reverse complement.
ACTTTCATCCCCAATCTATAAACAAACCTCGAAGTCATTATTTGTCAACTTGTTTAAAGCGTGTAATATTTACACGCTGGTTGATGTCACAGTAACGGGAACTTGTAGCCTGCTTTGATCCTTTTGATAACCATTTCCCTTCTCTATATTTCAGCATGGTGAATGTCCTTGCAGGCAACTACAGTTAAATAGTATGTAGTATGTAGTATCAAATCAATGCCCTGATGATGATAGGAATTTTCCTGGTACAGTAGAAACTATTATTTTGGGGTTAGGCATAAACATATAAAGTTGTAGGTTGTATGACACAATGTTGAGTAGTGTGCACACCTAAAAATATAGGCTCTACTTATTCACATTCTTGTTCCACCAGGGCCTAGTGATTTCTGCCCCAGTTTCCTGTCACTGGTATATTTGAAAACACAATTGTTTCAAACCAAAACAGCAATGCTGGTGTGAAACCAGTGCGAGCAAACCGACCCCCATTGTGGAGTCCAGATACAGTATGTCCTCTCTATTTACATAACATGCGTAACATACGTAATGTTATGTAATATACATTGATGCCAAAACATGCAACACAGCATGGACATAGTGAGAAGTACTGTATGCGGCAGTGTGAACAGAATGTGTTCATTCCAACACAGTATCCCATCTGTTGGTTCGTTGCCCTCGCTCTTTGATCCTTGGGTGCCCAACCCCCTCGAGTCTGGTTCATGAGGGAGATTGAGAAGTCAGTGGTTTGAACCCCGCTAGCTGCTAGCTAAGTGCGACACCTAGCCCAACTGTTCCCAGTGATGGCAGCGTGCATGGCAGACACACCAGTGTATGAGAGTGTGTGTGAATTGGTGAATATGAGTCAATCCTGTAGTGGTTAGAAAAGCCCTATGCAGTCCATTCATAGATGTCCCTCCTCTGACCTGTTGGGTTTGTACTGCACCACTGCTGAATGGGATATTCCTCAGATGTTGCTGTTTGGGTCCCAGTCATCTGGCCATCACCGTTTGGACCTTGTCAAAGTGACTCAGGTCTTTATGCCAGCCCATTTATCCCCCATCCAACCTGTTGACTATTATAAGGACAGACTGCTTGAAATACATACCAGACCTTTACATGCACCATTTTTGCATGACTTCACACATGCTTTCCGCAAAGATAAGACTTTATTTAAATGATGAGTAATGAGACCCCATACCTGCATCAGACACTACAGTAGTGCACAGCTTCCTTCTGGTGTAGAAATG